>MIPV01008291.1:0-13844 GCA_001983365.1 Amanita bisporigera | reverse complement strand
AACACTATGGGAAGGACTACCAGCTCCTTCATGATGTGCCAACAAGATGGTCTTCAACCCTTTTAATGATCAAGAGGGTATTGCAGCTCAAACAGGTATGATCTGAAAGAAAGTTTGGGACAAGTTTTCTTATGCATCCATAGGCTGTTACTGATATGATCAATGACAGTGAATTTGGCCTAGACACTTATGAATGAACTGAGGAGGATTGGCAAACACTGGAAGATTACAATGAGATTCTCCAGGTAGGATTTTATGTCTAGAAAAGTATGTACTAACAGAAATTAAGGTGCCTCATGCATTCCAGCACATACTTGGAACTGAGAAGACTCCCACTCTGCCATATGTCATTCCTGCCTTTTCAGCTTTCAGTCAGAGATGGAAAGAGTTTGCAGAGCAGAATGTGCACTGCGAAAGTATCATTCAACCAGGCCTAGAGAAATTGGCACAGTATGAAGAAGAGGTGGGCAACACCCCAGCATATGTACTAGCAATGGGTATGTTGACAACTATAGTTTTGTCATGGACTAATATACTCCCTAGCCATTGATCCTAGCTGCAAGTTTACTTATCTGCTAGAAGATGAAGTCCACTTGGCCAAGAGGACACTGCTGAAAGCAGTAAGTTGGTCTTTAAATCACATTTCTAACTCTATTTCACCTTCTGACAGTTGAAGGCATACCAGAGCCAAACAAGAACAGTTGATGTGGCCCAGCAGCTGCCTGCAACCAGATCATCCAGGCAGACTGCTAGTAGTATTTATTTCCAAAGAAGAACCACTCAGCACCCACATCACAGACTTTGGAAACAGAAGTTGATCAATATCTAAGCTCACCAAGCCAGGAGACTGGGATTCTGGAATTTTGGCAGGTAACTAAGCTTATAATCTTCCCTGATTTGCCTGACTTTGAGTTGGACACAAGGGAAAGCAATCTGAGTACCCCCACTTATTCCAACTTGCATGGACATCATACCTATTCAGGCCACCAGTGTTCCATGTGAGAGAATTTTTTCTTCTGGAAAAGAAACCATGGCAGCTACAACTCTCAACTGGGATATCACATAAAACCTCACAACAAAGTCACCCACCACTCCAATGGCTGCCAGGCCATGGGGTGGTGGGTGACTGGGATAAAGCATAAAACTTGGATCTGGGATGAAGCACACAATTTGGATCTGGGATACCGTGCCCAAAGGGCATGGGGTTGATTGAATGCTCGTTCCAACTCATGCAGGGAGGTTCAACTGTGTGGCTGATTACATATGTTGAAAGAGGGGACAGCAGCGCAGGCACAACTAAGTAAATGTCTTCCACTTACATTTATATCACTTGTTGCTACTGCTTAATTCACTCTGTGTTAGTTAAAAAACTGAAGAATCATCACTCAAAATGACCTTCTTATATAGACTTTTTAGAACCCTAACCTAAGTACAATGTACACTACCCGTTATGGTTATCAGAACCGAAATCAGTGCCGTAATGAGTCATTCTGAGTCATTCTATTAATATACCTTCCATAATAAGCCATATGACTCATTCCGCAGTCATTATGAGTCATTGTGCAGTCGCATGACTCATTTTCGGAGCCTTATGACTCATGCGCAGTCATAATCTATTTATAGATGTTCTAGATTGTTCTATATGACTCATGCGCAGTCATATGAGTCATAATTAGTCATATTAAAGGAACCGATGATCTGGTGAGTCATTTGTATGACTCATTATCATTAGTTAAATATGAAACACATAAATAATAGTTATTAATTCTAATATAATAAGATTAGATATGATGTAGATAGGATAAGATATAGATTAGATTATAGATTAGATAAGATAACTAATGAAGTACATTAGATTTACTAATGAAACCAATTAGAGTTTCGACAACATATAATGAAAAGCCAGAAAGAAACATTTGATCTGGCTTTGGGAGGTGGGAACTTCATAATAGATGTAGTGAGGCTCCCAGGTTTGTATCTTTGTGCTCGGATCAATCTGTTGGAAATCAGGATTCATGGGCATTTGTATCTTTGTGCTCACATCAATCTGTTGGAAATCAGCATTCATGGGCAATTGTGGGAGTTCTTCCATATCCAAGAGCAGGTCTCAAGGTCAACAGGAATAGGACCAATTGCATTACACAATTGATATCATATTTAAACAGGACATACCATCATTTATACCTGCAGGACAGGCAGAGATGGGTAGAGATGGAGATGAGCAGGGGCAAGCAGGAGTTGGGTGGTGCAAGCAGATAAATGGGTAGTGCAGTAGAGCATCATACAAGGCACAGGCAACTGGATCTGGAGTGCAGCCTGCAAGGAAAGGCTTGATGTTGTGTCCATTGTCCTCCATGAAGGAGGACAAGGTCATGGCAACTGTCCAGAGGAGAATCTCAAAAAGATCCACAGTAATGCAGAAAGTCCTAAGCCACAGTATGAGAAGCCTAGGATGTTTTCATGCATCACTGAGCAAGACTCTTTCTAGGGTACCCAGCTTTTCCACCTGGTCATATGATCCCAGGATAACACAGAGAAGTACCAACCCTGTCAGCTCATGTTGGTTCCTGATATCTGGCATATGTGCCCTGTCCACACCTGCAAGTAATAAGATTGCTGAATTTTTTCATGAGTTGAAAACTCACCAAGGTCATCCCTCTGCTCCACCAAGACTTGGTAGTAATAAGCCACCATTCTGTGGAACAGCTTCCAGCTGCCCCAGCTATCTGAATTTGTGAGCAGCTGGGAGCCCACCAATGCTTGAAGGATTCCAATGCAGGTCTCCTTCAGGGTCCTAGTGCAATAGAAGTGACCCCCAAAGCAAATGCTGTGTTCAATGGTGACCACAGCATGGGGTGTGTGGGGTCTCATATACCTTGGAAATGACAATACTATTAGAGTAGAAGTGGGGGAAAGATCACTACTTACAATCTGTCTCCAACAGCATGAACCTCCCACAAGTCCAAGTTGGCTTTCTGTTGGTCAAAGGCTGCATATATGTCCCTGCCTGCAAAGGAAGGCCTCCCTTCCTTCTCCTTTGCAACTGCCCACCATTTCTTACCTGTCTGGACAACCACATATGTCCTGAACCCACTGCTGTCAATATGCCAATTAGTTATTGCACCAGCAGTGGCTGCCAGGCCCCATCTAATGTCATTGATGGGTTTTTGGTGCTCCCTTCCACATAAAGGTTTCTCCATTGTGTGGACCCATGCCACTGTGTCACTGGAGAGCCTTACTGCAGGTTCTTGGCAGCCACTTGGGCTGGAAAATTCCAACCCATTCAAGATCCTACCATTTTTTGGGTAGCATGTAACAACATGCTCCTCAAAGTGCCTGTCTTAACCCAGCTGGCCAGTCCATCCCAGTCACTTTGGGGATCTTGTCAAAGGGGGTGTGTGGACATTACATGACTGATGTTTGAAAGCTGCACATCAGGTGGCTGTGTTGCAGACATGCTTCATTTCCTCCCCTCACATTGCCACCATCATCAAGAGGAGCATGTGCATGCTCAATTGAACATACATAGGTGTTATGGACAATGCATTCTTTGTTGTAGTTAGAAATGACAAACAGAGTCTTGGTCTGCTCCCAGTCATGATGACAACCAATATTGTGAAGAGGTTGTTAAGTCTGATGATGACAAAGGCTCTTTGGTCAATGTGTTCAACAATGGAGAAAAGAGGTGATGTTTAGAGGCTGATAGGAAGGTAAAACTTGTCTAAGTTGGAACTAAGGAGCTACTATACATGCAGAGGCTTTATATACATTTAGAGAACAATAAGAGTGATGAAAAAGGAAAAGAAGCTGTAGCTACCTAAGAAAGGAAAGATGAAGCAAGCTACTAAAAGGGAATAATGTCCAAGGCAGTGCATATAGTAATGATGATGATGTAATTAGGATGCATCCATCTGCTGAGTAACAATGATGATGAAAAAGAAAAGAGACTGTAACATTACCCCTTTTGTATGGGAGAAGTCACCAACTTCTCTAATTGCATTGCCCCTGTTACGATTTTTCATTCTTTTTACAAATCATTCTTTTGATCTTATCTTATCTTATCAGTTGGTCTTATCTCATCAAGCTTGGATAGCTTATCTGGTTATCTTATCTGTTACATAAGCAGATTAGATAAGAGATACATGAGGAGTACACATGTAGACCATGAAGAAACCATGAGGACAATAGTATATATACAGTAGGAAGTTTAGTGTAGAATTCCAAGCTTAGAGATAGTCTATTCTACTAGACTTCTACTTGAGCAATATCATTCTTTTATTCCTCAACTCTCTCCTTGAGTTCGTTCAACTTTAAAAGTGTGTTGTAGTTGAGTCTCTAAGACTCCTAACCACTGTTATTCATTGTTAAACTCATTCTCTCTCAAATCTATTTTCTCCTGCTTTGAGCTTTGATAAAGCCCTGAGTATTTGTGTTTAGTAGAGTCTAGCAAGACTCCTGACAGCCCCCAGGTATTGTTACTGTTCTCATCTCCCCATCCATCACCATCTACCTTGTCATGCCAATTGGTGAGAATGTTGAGGTCAGCTATGGCAGCATTGATTAATTTCTGTGTCACCCTCAACATGCAGCAAATATGTTGGATTGCCCTGCAATCCTGGTCAGACTCTTGGTCACTTAGGGTTGAGTGTGGGACATTGTGGGAGGCATTGATGGCAGTGTCAGTCTCCATCAGAACTCTGACAGTGGCATGGTGGATGTCAGAGGTGGTGGAGGATAGGTTGGCCATGGTAAGAGGATAGCTAAGGAAAATACATTGAAGGTTGGGAAAGGCAGGAGTGCATTGAAGACTGTGAATGTCCAGGATGGATTAAGGTCCTTTGAACTTCCTGTGCTTTTATAGAATCAAGCATCTCAACTGTTTCCTTCATCTCTGATGTCATCTTCAGAACTTTTGTTATCCCATGCAATTATTTCATCGATATCTGGCCAATTGTTTGTGATGCTTCTGACTATTTCCTCAATCATGGGTCCTTCATGTGAAACATCCCATATAGGATCATCTGCTGGATGATTCAGGATTGTGTGAAACAGTTCTTCTGCTGAATTCTCATCTGATGCCATTTCCAGGGGTGATGATGGCACTGTTTTGTTTAAGGGTGATGGAGGTTCCATGTCTTCATAGATTTTGTAGTTGGGATAATCAAACTGCCATTCATTGGTCATATGCCTGATGATACTTCTAATCCTTGGGTATCCTGGTTAAAATTCACAATGGTAATACAGTGGTTCAGGTGGGTAAGGAACAAGTTCTTTGGGTTTAGTTGCTGTGGGATAGTTTGGTAGAAGATTGAAGGGATGCATTGCAGGTTTGACCTGTGCTGGGAATAGTTTGTAAAATATTGGTTCTAGATCTGTTACTGGTCTTCCAGGGTTTTGTCCTAGTTCTTCCATTATCAGTTCCCTGATCCTATCCATTGCCCATGTGTCCAATACCTGATGTGCTTCTGAGTTCTGCCATCATTTTTCATATCATTGTTCTGGGGTCTGATTCAAGAGGTTGTTTTGTGGCCAATTATATTTATGTTGCCAATGTAGCAGTGTAGGTCATCCACAGTATGCTCTAATGGTCATGCAAACTATGCTGTTCAATCTATCATTGTAAGAAGTGCATCCCCAGTAAGGGTGAAGATAGTGTGGTTTGAGGATGAAGAATTGTATGTATTGTGGGAGTTTTCTTGATGCTGATAATTTGACTTGAGCAGGAGCATAGTTTCTTGTGTAGATGCTGTTTAACTTGAGATGTCTGCAGTTGTGATATACAACCATGCCTGTGCTTCCTATAGTTTTCTCCTCATTTTATATGCCAGTAATATTTCCACAGCATTGCCTAAGTTGCACTCAGGTTCCCACAAATTGTCATTTGACCCATAGCCTTTCCACTTGACCAGGTATTGATACCCTGTGCCATGTTTTTGTTGTGCAATGATTGCTTCTACCTCATATTCTTCCTCCCCATTTACAAGATCAGGGGGTGGTGACATGTAATTTGGACCATGAGCTTTGGTTTGCTTGTAAGGGGATAGCAGGGATGTGTGGAACACAGGGTGGATTTGCCATTGGGTTGGTAATTTCAATTTGTGTGTTACTGGTCCCATCACTTGTTTGATGATGAAGGGTCCTTTTGTTTAGGTGCTAGCTTTCTTGACTGATATGGAATGTGTAGATTCTTGTTTTCAAGCCAGACCTTGTTGCCTTTTTCAAACTGAATAGATTTGTCTCTTTGTCATTGTGCCACCAGTTGTCTAGCTAACTTGTGTGCTGCTAATGCTTATTCCCTTGCTTTTTGTAGTTGTTGCAATCATTCTTCTGCTGTGGGCATGGTCATTCTGTGGGAGGTGGTGGGAAATGCTACAGGGTCTGTTCCATACATTAATTGAAATGGTGATGCCTTGACTGCATCATGATGCTGATTATTGTTCATGAATTCTGCAATTGGGAGTGGCCCTTTCCATTTGTGTGGTTTGTTGGTGCAGAACATTTGGAGATAGACTTCCAGTTCCTGGCTGACTCATTCTGTTTCTCCATCAGTTTGTGGGTGATATGCTGTGCTCATCCTATAATTGATTCCTAGTGCTTTCCTGACTTCCTGGAAGACCTTTGCTGAGAATTGCAGTCCCCTATCCAAAATAAGTGTGTCAGGAAGACCAAATTGTTTGAAAATTTCAGTGATGTATATGTTCACCATTCCTAGAGTGTTGATTGTTTTGTTGCATGGTGTGAGAATTAGCCCCTTTGTAAGACCATGGTCCACCATGACCAAAATGGAGTCAAAACCATTGGAAAGGGGTAGATTGGTGATGAAATCTAACATAACTTGTTGGAATGGTCATGTTGCTTTTGATTGGATTGGTTGATATGTAGGGGTGTTTGGATGTGTGTTAAACTTCATTTGCTGGCATAGTGCACATCCTTCAATCCATTCCCTCACATGTCTGGCCATCAATAATCCCTTTTGAGTGGTTTGAGCATCTTAAATTGTCTGGGATGTCCTGAAGTAACTGCTTCATGTACTCTCTTGACCAATTTTGCATGCAATCCATCATGGTCAGGGACATACATAGACTTTCCCTTGATAGTGGATTAATCTGTCTGCATATGTCCAGTCTTGTAGTTGTGATTTGATTGGTGGAGCATGGTGTTTCTCAACTACCTCAATCAAGATCTGCCCAAAATCTTCCTTTGACATTGCCTTCTGGAGATCTGTCACCAGGTCTTTGTTACAAATTTTTCATTCCTTTTACAATCGCTCTTTGATCTTATCTTATCTTATCAGTTAGTCCTATCTCATCAAGCTTGGATAGCTTATCAGGTTATCTTATCTGTCACATAAGCAGATTAGATAAGAGATACATGAGGAAGACACATGTAGACCATGATGATACCATGAGGACAGTAGTATATATACAGTAGGTAGTTTAGTGTAAAACCCCAAGCTTAGAGATAGTCTGTTCTACAAGACATCTACTAGAGCAATACATTCTCTTTTATCCACACTCTCCTCTTCATCATTGAGATCACTCAAGCCTTGAGGGTTGTGTTTGGTAGAAGTCTTGAAAGACTCCTGACATAATCTCTAAGCTTTGCACTCACTGCTTGAATTATCTTTCACCTTTTGATATTACATTAGCATCTTCGTCAGGCCTTGCATCGCAGCCGACCCAGTCCTCTACTGCCCCACCAAAGGCAGTCCCCACTCAGGCAGCAGAGACCATGGAATCCTCGACCCACCCGTTCAAGAAAGTGAAAGACGCAAATTACCTTCCACCAGTTGAGCGAAACTTCGCTGCCACTCCTGAGCCAAAGGAGAGAGACCCAGCATACATCAATACAGCTCTGATCCAGGACCCAAAGATAGTCGACGTTGTCTTGAAACGTACCTTGAAAGAGAACCATATCACTATCACCTTCGAAGAGCTATTATCCCTCTCTCCTGATCTTCGGTACCGTGTTATGGAAGCAGTTACGCCCAAGCATCAACCAGCAACTAAGGCACCAGTACACTACATAGGAGAAGGTGCAGAGCAGATCAAAGAAATCATATCGCATCCTGCCTTAGAATCTTTCAAGTGCGAGCCAGTACAAGTCAAGCCTGGTGTCTACCAGGTCCCAGACTTGGCGCAAGTTTTCTACTCAGCACAGGGTCCAGAGAGACCAGTTCGGCTGTTGGTAGCTAAGGAATCACATGCCCTTCGAGCGATAAGCATGGATATTGCAGGAAAGAGGCTCATAGAGTGTATCCTCGACCCTGGAAGCATGATAGTGTACATGTCAGATGCAGTTAGCCACCAGATCAGTATCCCTTACAACCCTGGAATATCGCTCAAGATGCAATCCACCAATGGCACCTTTGACAAGACACTCGGCCTTGCTCAGAATGTACCATTTGTGATCAATGGCATCACCTTTTTGTTCCAAGTTCATGTAGTTCAATCCCCAGCATACGACGTACTCTTAGGATGACCCTTCGACGTTATTGCCCAGTTGGTTATAAAGAACTATGCAAATTCAGAGCAGACCATCACCTTCACAGACCCAGCCACAGGTCAACAGTGGACTGTACCAACTGTCGAATGAGGCCCACCATTTTTCACCATGAAACAAAAAGAGAGAGCAATGATGGAGTGGGATTTTTGCTGCGCTTCAAGGATTCGATTGAAGATCAAGGAGGAGCTGCTCTGGTTGTAGATGTCAATGAAAAAGAAGCACAGCCATTACACATATCTGCCTATGCCCCTTTGCCAGCATTTTCCGACTCAGAGGCAACCACAAAACAACAGAACCAAATTCAAGAGGAGAAGTCTCATTTATTCCTACTAGCAGCAATTCAGGACAACCAAGTTGACCCTTCGGCCTGTGACCCGATCACTTGTTCCTTGCTATCGAAGCCTTCGTCTATCACGCCAACCATCATACCTACCTACCAGGTGGCATCTGTATTTGCCAACAGTTCGATAAGCAGCCCCATCGAGGAAAACTATGCCAATCTCCTTGACCTGTTCGAAGCCCACAACTTGGACAAGGGGCCGTCTTCTACACCACACCTACGTTACACACACAACTTCGAGTCGCCTCGAACCCTCGATGGCGCCTCACCCCCTATTGCAGTATTTGGGAAGCGTTACAAACCAGTTGCTCAGAAAGTCAAGCCAGTCATTGGAACACTTCCTCAGGAGGTTTGAATTGTCAGAAACATTACTGGAGATCCCCTTCGAGACATTCCCACCTTAGACCCTTGACCACCTTCATTCTCGCCCATAGGACGTTATACTCAGGAGCGTATGGAAGCCCTCAACAAAGTCCACAGAGATGGCTTCTTGAGACCTGAAGAATGAAAATTGTTGCACTACTTCATGATGTTGCACCACGAAGCATTCGCCTGGACTGATGTTGAACATGGATGCTTCAAGGAAGAGTACTTTCCACCAATCGACATATGTACCTACAATCCCTCATCACCCTTGGATTCAGAAGAACATCCCTATTCTGCCCTATGATGAAGTATGCAAAATGATCCAGACGAAGATACAAGCCGGTGTTTATGAACCTTCGAACTCATCATATCATTCTCGATGGTTTTGTGTAGCTAAGAAAGATGGTTGACTGCGTATTGTTCATTCCCTTGAACCATTGAACAAAGTTACAATCCAGCATTTGGGAGTCACGCCAATCCCCAAACATCTTGCAGAGAATTTCACCTGTCAAGCATGTGGAGCCATGTTGGACCTCTTTGTTGGATACGACGAGTGTCTCATCACCAAGAGCTCTCGAGACCTTACAACCTTTCAAATCCCTTTCGGAGCCCTTCGACTAGTCACCCTTCTGATGGGGTGGACGAACTCGGTTCCTATTTTTCACGACGATGTTACATACATCCTGCAGGCCGAGATCCTGGACTATACAATTCCCTACATCGATGATGTACCAGTTAAAGGCCCTGCTTTGAGATATCAGAAAGAAGATGGTTTGTACAAGACCATCCCCGAGACTGATGGGATCTGTCACTTCGTCTGGGAGCACTTCCAGAATCTCAATAGGATCGTGCAGTGGATGAAGTATGCAGGAGGGACCTTTTCAGGCAAGAAGCTGGTTCTCTGTGCCAAGGAAATCACTGTTGTAGGACATGTATGCACCATCGAAGGACGAGTCCCAGACAGTCAGAAAGTAGAAAGTAGACACAATCCTCACATGGGGCCCTTGTCAATCCTTATCTGATGTTCAAGCTTTCCTCAGTACTGTTGGCCTCTTCCGAATATACATTTGGCATTATTCGATGAAGGCCCACCCCTTGATGATGTTGACGAAGAAAGGAGTAGAGTTCAAGTTCGGCAAGGAGCAGATTCAAGCTCAAGAAGAGCTGAAGAGGGCTGTCTTGGATTCGCCTGCCATTTGACCACTAGGTTATCATTCGTCCACTCCAGTTATCTTGGCCGTCGACACCTCGCTGATTGCAGTTGGCTTCTACCTTTGCCAATGTGACAAAGACGACCCCAAGAAACGTTACTATAGCCAGTTTGGGTCTATCACTCTCAACAAGAGAGAGTGTCGCTTCTTGCAGGCCAAATTGGAGATATTTGGTCTGTATCGAGCACTCCTGAAGTTCAAGCTTTACATCTTGGGCGTCCGAAACCTCATAGTCGAAGTAGATGCACAATATATCAAGGGAATGTTGCAGACTCCGGATATTGCCCCTTCAGCTTCAGTCAATCATTGGATCCTAGCTATGTATTTTGTCATTTCACTTCAAACTCGTTCATGTCCCTGGCACTCATCATGGTCCTGACGGACTGTCTTGAAGGCCCAGACAGCTAGCCAACAAGGATGTAGATGAAGAAGTGGAGGATGAAATATTCGATGATTGGATTGATAACCTATACAGCTTCCTGCATCTTATCAACCCATCACCTTTCATGGCCCATCTCTCAAAGACAGCAGCACACGCATCATTTTACGGAGTTATCAATATTTATGGACCAGGCTTAAAGACTCCCTTGGATGTATTCACCTTGTCAAACAATACCAAGCCCCTCGATTATGCTCAAATGCCTAGGACTATTGCCGCACAACAAGAAGACACTCAATTACCCTTCGTCCGTCAGTTCCTTGATGACCCCAAATGCCCCACAGACATGAACGACAAGGAATACCAGACCTTCATGCAGTATTGCTTTAAGTTCTTCTTGCATGAAGGTAAACTGTGGAGGGAGGATGCAAATGGGATGCACAAGATTGTCATAGATCAGCTGCGGCATGTACAAGTGCTTCGAGAATGCCATGATGATGTAGGCCACAAGGGATTTGATGCCACTCGAGCCCTCATCTTGGAGCACTTCTGGTGGCCCCACATCCATGAGGACATCAGATGGTATTTGCAGACATGCCACCTATGCCAGGAATGTCAGCTTCGCCTTGTGAAGATTCCCCCTACAGTCGCTCAGCCGGCCCCTTTGTTCTCAAAGGTTTATATTGATGTCATGCACCTACCTCCCTCAAAGGGGTATCATTATTTGATCCAAGCATGTTGTTCACTCTTGCACTATCCGGAGTACCAAGCATTGCATACTCAAACAGCCGAAGCCATCGGTTCTTGGCTATTCGAAGACCTCCTGTGCTGATGGGGTGCGCTAGTAGAGATCGTATCAGACAATGGTTCCTCCCTCATCAGCGCATGCGCCTACCTGTTGAAACAATACAAGATCAATCACATTCAAATCTCTGGCTACAACTCCCAAGCCAATGGCATTGTAGAAAGGGCACACTTCGATGTCTGGCAATCTTTGTATAAATGTGGTGGTGACCAGTCGAAGTGGGCTAGGTCGTTGCATACCATCTTTTGGGCAGAAAGAGTCATGGTTCGATGTCGAATGGGTGTTTTGCCTTACTTTTCAGTAACTGGCACCCACCCGCTTCTTCCTTTGGACATTATTGAGGCCACATACCTACTACCACTGCCAGAAGCCTTCTTGTCAGCAACGGATCTCATCGCATGACGTGCAGTGGAGTTGCAGAAGCATTGGGAGCAGGTCGAGCAGCTTCGAGACAAAGTATATGAAGCTAGGGTTAGAGCTGCCCAACAGTTTGAATGTGACAACCACCGCGTGATGAAGGATTCCACTTTCAAGCTTGGTGATCTGGTTTTAGTTCGCAATACCGCCATCAAGAAATCGTTGAATTGCAAGATGCGTGCTTGATACAATGGTCCCTATGTTATCCTCGTCCGGAATTGTGGGGGTGCCTACGTCATATGCGAACTTGATGGTTCAGTGCTCGATCGCCCGATTGCTGCATTTAGGGTCATCCCCTACTTTGCACACCAGAATATTGAAGTACCCCATGCCTCACTGGACATCCACCTGCAGCATCTCAAAGAGATGCAAACCTCGACCAGTCTAGGAGATGATGATGAAGAAGTTTGAAATGCCTCGACAACAGAAGCCAAAGAAGATACAGGAGTAGGAGAGGCGCAGGAGGATCCACGCGAAGACCTAGGTGAGGATAGTGGAGGTGTGGAGGTTGATGAAGAATATTGAAGACAGTGAACTGCAACCTCGCACACATTCGCAGAAGCCATTTTCAACAAATGGACTTAGTTTCTGTTCCTTTTCCAATCTTTTCTCTCCTTTTCTACTCATATTTCGAAATCGTTCTGATTCTTAACTAAAAGACAGTGCACTTCCTTTCAATTTTACCTTGTTCAAATACCCCCTTTTGCTACTCATTTCTCTGCTTACTTGGACAGTCCTCGAATGAACAAAACACTGACATCTTTGACTCCTTTATGCATACTACCTATGAACATTTTTAGATATGGACAAAGCAAATGACCAGCTCGAAGTTGCCAAACACCACGAGGCACCTAAGCCTGCCTTCCCTTGCCTTTGCTTGTCACCACCTCCGTTAACTCACTCTCGTCGTCTTCGACCTCTATTCAATGTTTAGCAAAACATGACTATGAAAGCCTCTCAAACCTACCCGAATGGCTCCAGTCGATTTCTATGGTTTCTTGCCATTGGCACTCTTCAGCAGCTCGTTCCTTTCGTGATAGCTTGCGTTCGAGCTTGTTGAAAATGGTGGTATACTTCATATACGTGGCAAGCCATTCCATGGCTGGCAACTGCCCAACGACATTTGGATCAAAGGTTAGAGTGCCAGAAGGCTCCTGAGTTGGTGGATTCCATCAAGAAGTGCTCGGCGTCACCTCACTCTTGGACAGCTGTGCCCCTGGTTTCATCTTTGGCAGTGCACAAGCCTTCGTCGGTCGACACGCAGGAATTACGTGTTGAAAGAGTGGACAGCAGCACAGGCACTAGCTAAGTAATGTCTTTCACTTACATTTTATTCTTTGCTGTGTTCTGCTTAATCACTCAACTGGTAGTTAAAAAAATGAAGAATCATCACTCAAAATGACCTTCTTATATAGACTTTTGGAACCCTAACCTAAGTACAATGTACACTACCCATTATGGTTATCGGAACCGAAATCGGTACCGTTATGAGTCATTGCACAGCCGCATGACTCATGCGCAGTCATATGAGTCATAATTAGTCATATTAAAGGAACCAATGATCCGGTGAGTCATTTGTATGACTCATTATCATTAGTTAAATATGAAACACATAAATAATAGTTATTAATTCTAATCTAATAAGATTAGATATGATGTAGATACGATAAGATATAGATAAGATTATAGATTAGATGAGATAACTAATGAAACCCCTTAGAGTTTCGACACTCCCCCTTGTTGAATATTTGACTGAATGTTAATTCCACACAAACCAAGCATCTTGGTATGTTTATTCAACATTAGGTTCTTAGTTAAAAT
>MIPV01008282.1:26848-40665 GCA_001983365.1 Amanita bisporigera | reverse complement strand
GACCATATCAGTATACCAGGTACCTGATCTCTTGAGAGATCTGCTTGCAACCAATCACACACTAAACTATTTATACACTAATACATATATAGACTATAGCCGAATACCTCCATCTGGCATTCAATGCTTCTGATCGCTGTGGTGAGCGACGTCAAAGGCAGTCGCTTTGGGGCCCATGACCTGTTGAAAGAAGGGACAGCAGCGCAGGCACAGCTAAGTAAATGTCTTTCACTTACATTTGTAATACTTGTTGTGTACTGCTTAGTTCACTCAATTGTTAGTTAAAAAACTGAAGAATCATCGCTCAGAATGACCTTCTTATATAGACTTTTGGAACCCTAACCTAAGTACAATGTACACTACCCGTTATGGTTATCGGAACCGAAATGGTACCGTTATGAGTCATTCTGAGTCATATCTATTAATATTCCTTCCATATTTATCCATATGACTCATTCCACAGTCATTATGAGTCATTATGAGTCATTGCGCAGCCGCATGACTCATTTTCGGAGCCTTATGACTCATGCGCAGTCATATGAGTCATAATTAGTCATATTAAAGGAACTGATGATCTGGTGAGTCATTTGTATGACTCATTATCATTAGTTAAATATGAAACACATAAATAATAGTTATTAATTCCAATCTAATAAGATTAGATATGATGTAGATACGATAAGATACAGATAAGATTATAGATTAGATAAGATAACTAATGAAGCGCATTAGATTTACTAATGAAACCCATTAGAGTTTCGACAACAGAATGTGGCAATGGTGGAAAGGAGGGTGAGCAAACCCAAAACCACAAACTCACATCTCACAGCACAGCACGTCCATGTCTAACCTCACTTAAAGCAGGAGTTAGGACACTAGCAAAGGAAGGAAAAGGGCACAGGAGCAACATAAAGGATTTAAATACACATGAAAGGGCGATGCCCTACCATGTACATTCGTACGAAGTGACCTAATTGAGGAAAAAAAAAAAAAAAGACAGCGGCCTTTTGGCTCCAGACCTGGCAAAACTGGGAAAACCTGAGCCCCACCGGCAAAGGTAAGTACAACCTTGAAAAGATTTTCAGCACAGTGAAGGCGGCGGGCAGTGACAACAAGCCATCCATGCGCATTGCGGGAGCACCAAAGAAAGCAGCCCCTGGTGCCTCAATTGCCAGGAAGGAAAAGACAGCGACCTCCACCGACACCATATGCGACAGGCTGATGAAGCAAATCAAGCTGGCTAGGGTCATCCAAGCCACCACGGGCACAACTCTGGAGGATGCAATGACACATGCACAAGTCATCTCTCAATCGAGTGGCTCTTCCAAGCCCTCAAACACCAAGGGCAAGGAACCCGCCACCGTGACAGCAACCCCACCTAGGTCATCCTATGCGAAGACCATCGCTGCAAGTGCAAATGACAACTCATGGACAACCATCCAGCAAAAGAACCCAGCGAGGAAGGCCATCAACTGCACCACCAGGGGCACACTGGCAAACATGCTCGCCATCAAGGCCCCCAATAACCTTACCACTCTGCTGTCCGACATGGGCCTTGTTCCCACAATCACTTCTTTCCTGCGCACTGACACTAACTATCAACAGATCTGGGAGGGAGAATCCCCCAACACAGTAGAGCAGGCAACGTGGTCCTCCAGGGGCACCCTGAGAATCACTTGCACTAACAGTCTCACTAACACTCAGGGTGGCACACTTGCGGTGGCGGCTGCATCGGCCATCAGCACCGACGCGGGTGACCTGCACATATTAAACAAGCCCACCACCTCCCTGCTGAAGTTCACAGCTGTCCTGACAAGGAAGCACAGTGGCAACACCTACACCCCCACTGACATTAAAGCAGACCTGGAAAGGCATGAGCGATGGAGCAAAGCTCACCTCTACAGAGAGCCAAGGTGTGTTATGCCCAAGAACCACACCGAATTAGGCGCCACTGCGACAACCGTTGTGGAAATATTGGATGATCGAGATTCCTACAATGCTAACTACCTTAGGAACATGACAGTCTGCATCAACAACCATCTGGCTGTTGGAATCACGGAGCATGATCAAACGGCTCCATGATCCCCTGATGAGCTTTTTTTGTTTGATATGCATTTTTATTCTAACTAAATATCACATATTCAGAGTATCTACTCCCCTCCCCGTAAAATATCCCCAGTAAGCCATACAATTACAACACAATGTATTTATGGTACTCACAAATGTGACTGTATGGCATGCGTTTGCACCATTGCCTGCTGAGCCCCTTTTTTCGAGCCCTTTTCCGAGTGCGCAAAACTTCTACACAAATGCGCATAACCGCTCCTGTCGCTCTCCTCATCATCCTTGTTGTTCTCCTCGTCGCCGTTGTCGTCTGCCAACAGGGGGCCAAAACCCTGCTTATTGTCGTTGTTGCCATTGTCGCTCATCACCGTCATTTTCGCCTGCTGGAGGCCGAAGTCCAATTTTGATCTATTTGGTACTGTTTGTCACGAGATCATGCCCACCGAATCCAAATTCGATAAACTCACTGATGGGAATTACTCAGAATGGAAAATTTACATGGAAGCCCTGCTGACAAGAAAAAATCTATTGACAGTTGTTGATGGGACCAAGAGGCACCCTGGAGGAACCATAGGGTTGAAGAAGGTCAGAGGTCCATTGCCATGCCACTGACCCCTACCTGATTTGGACAACCCTCAAAACTGTTCACTTGCCCCGTGGTTGTTCAACCATCCTTGCCCTCCGCCGCCACTTCCACCGCCTTCGTCTCGACAGAAATGAGAATGTCACAGCTTACATAACCCGTGTCCGCCACATTGCTTTCCTGCTCGAAGAAGCTGGAGTTCAAATTTCAGATGATGACATAATCCTGGCCATCACAGCAGGACTTCCCCATTCATACGATCAATTCATCATTTCCCTGGACACACTTCCCGATTCAGGATATTCCCTGAGTGCCATCATTACACGACTAAATAATGAATATCAAAGGCAGCACATGTACCCCTCGACTTTCCGCGCCCCTGCGACATCATCACTTACTAATACAACGCCAAACAAGGCACTCGCCGTCACACCGGCATCAAGACTTTCATATATAACATGTTTTTCGTGTGGCAACAAGGGCCACTATCAAGCAAATTGCCCTTCCCGTGCTCCTGCAACCCCTAGCCAAGCCCAATCGGGCCATGCTGCTTTAGCTGAAGAAGAAAGAAGTGACCCAGAAGAATTCTTTTAAATTCCGGGGGTGCGCCACCCTTTTATTTTATTTTATTTTATTATATTTGCGATCATTATGCCATTTGCCAGGGTGTGTTGGAATCCCAGAGCGTGATCAAATGGCTCCATGATCCCCTGACGAGCTTTTTTTGTTTGATATGCATTTTTATTCTAACTAAATATCACATATTCAGAGTATCTACTCCCCTCCCTGTAAAATATCCCCAGTAAGCCATACAATTACAACACAATGTATTTATGGTACTCGCAAATGTGACTGTATGGCATGCATTTGCACTGTTGCCCACCGAGCCCCTTTTTTCGAGCCCTTTTCCGAGCGCGCAAAACTTCTACACTGGCACAATGCTGGAAATGGGAGTGCCGCAATGTTTGACATGCCAGTGCTGGGGACACATGGCCTATCAGTGCTGCGCCAGCCAGCAAACCTGCACCAAGTGTGCATGAAACCACCTGACCTTGAGCCACTGGCAACACTGCCAGCTATGTATCTCGACCAAGACCCTGTGCCACTGCGATGTCTGCATCAATTGCGCTGGAGCGACTAAGGACCTGTACCACCTCGCAACAGCAACGAACTGCCAATTCTACCAGGCCCGAAACAGCTGACCCACCATTGTGGGACTGTATGCTGCCACTAAGGACAAATGGAATGTCGAAGCAAAGATACGACGACGCAGTAGAAGTGCAGAGGCTAAGTAAGTAGAACTTACTGATAGAGTAGACTTGAGAGCTTTCAGGAGCCAGACACTCAACTGATAGTAATGCAAGAGAAGAGGATGTAGATTTGAGATGAGTACACTACTGTATTTATACATGTGGCTTATCTGCTATCTACTCAGGTCTTAGGGTATGATGTCAGTGCTGAGTGAGCAATGACATTAGCATGACACTGTATGAGGTCATAGATAAGAATGCTATTGTTCTTCTATATCCATATGTACATATTAAGGTACCAGCATAAGGATATCCCTTATGTCCTAGGAGATCCATAGGAGATCCCAGGAGTTAACCGATATGGATAAATGAATCCCACATTTAGTTATATTGTATTAATATGACTGTATTAGGATACATGAAAGAGATTCAGAGATGCCAATCTAATCCATTACTTCGGATTTTGACACAGAAGGGCAGGAAGATCTTGCCAAACAGGTGCAATTGCCCACTGTGGTAACAACCACCACCTCCCTGGCCCCGACATCGGCCAGACCTCAACCAGGCGCAGCCCCAAAGGTATCCGCTCATGTCTAGATTCGCCCACCGACTTCGGTACCTGTGCCTCAACACAGGAAGGTCCTCAAAGCAACTGTCCACTCTTTTAGAAAACACACAACATGATGCTAACCTACATGCTCCTATAATTTTCACACAGGAACACCCAAACCGACTAATACGGCACACAGCCAGCATGACCAACAGACAAGGCACGCCACAGTACAGGGCCCCGACCCACCCAGCCTGGACTATCATCCATGGCCCGGAAGCGGTGCACCCCAAGTCACAGGTAGGAGCATACATTCACAAGTCCAAGTCCATTACAGACCGATACCAACTACACATGGACGGCGCCCACATGGGCAACTGCAATATTTTATCTTTCACTTTGGTGGATGGCAACACTGGCCACTATCACTGGTTCGTTAATGTTTACAGGAACCCTGCTGATCACAGAACAACTGCTGCCCTGGAGGCTTACTTACCTACCACCTGTGACATTGCCCTAATGGTGGGCGACTTTAATCTTCACTTGTTGGCATGGGACAACAGCATAGCACAAGACAACCCATGGGCCACAAGACTGTTGGCGGCTGTGGCAGGAGCAGGATTGACCTGCACCAATGACCCATCCAAGCCCACATGGCACAGATGTGGTGACATGCCCCGCATACTCGACCTTGTATGGATCAGCGAAGACATCCTGGAAGCCACAGGAGGAGCATATGACCTCGCCCTGCAGGGACTGAGTAAAGATCATCACATGTTGCTGCTGACATTACCCACAGATGACATCAAGTCTGACCTGACCAACCTTTGCCCGAGGATCAAAGAAGGCTCAGAACAGGAACATTACTTTGTCAGCACAGTAGTGTGATGCGACTTTGCGACCGGAACAGCCCAAGAACGAGCCTCAGCCCTTTACAATGTGATAAGGACCACCTGGGATGCCTACAGCAAGACCCCAAAGCCCAACAGCAAGGGGAAAGGTTGGTGGGACAACGACTGCACTGCAGCCAAGAGGCTCTATGAACAAGACCCAAGCTGAAACAGCCAGCAGATGATGTATGCAGTGTTTTGCGCTGCCAAGCGATGCTTCTTCGACAAACAGCTAGCCAACCTGGTGGCCAATGGCGACACGTGGGTGTGCGTGCAGTGGATGTGGCCCCGACTGCCGCCGAGCTTCCCTAGGATATGTGGCACCAACAGTGTCCCAACCCATGACTTCTACAAGGTCTGGGACCTCGCTGACAGACAATATACCACTGACCACAGCAACACACACCCCACTGACTGGGACCTGCTGCGATCGCTTCCCACCCAGCTGGAACATCAATGGCCAGCCTTTTCTGAATATGAGCTCCACACAGCCCTCCATACCACCAGCAACACCTCCACCCCAAGCCCCAACCACCTATCATGGCGACTGATAAAGATGTGCATGCATGACAATGAGAACTTCATCAAGAATGCCACCAGCCTTTACAACGCTATCATGGCAGACAGAACCTGGCCTGAACAACTCGCTGACTCCGACACCGTCATCATCCCCAAGCCTGGCCAGAAGGACTATGGGATCCTGACAAACTACAGGCCCATCACGCTCATCAACTGCATGGGTAAATGGTTTACTAAAGTCCTCGCTAACAGACTCCAACAGGATGCCCTCACCCATGACCTCCTACAACCCCTGCAATTTGGGGGCATGCAGGCCCACTCCACCACCAATGTGGGGATGCTCATCACCAACTGGGTCCACCAGGCCCATGATGCCAGTAAATATATGACCTGCTTGGCTCTCAATGTAGCACAATACTACCCATCCATGCGAGCTGACATACTTACATTCATGCTCCAGATACAGGGCTTCCCAGCAAGCGTTGTACGAGTCGTGCGATCATTCCTCTCCGACAGACGCACCCACTACTGATGGAGTCACGTGCAATCCCAGGCACGACCAACCGGCAACAGAGTACCCCAGGGCAACTCTGCATCAAATATGTTGTCTGTTATGGACGATGCCTTCTTTGTCATACTTAGAAACAACGAACAGAGTCTCGGTCTGCTCCCAGTCATGATGACTACTGATAAGATGATGAGGACACTAAGTCTGATGATGACGAAGGCCCTTAGATTGATGTGTTCAGTGCTGAGGAAGAGAGGCAATGGTTCAGAAGCTGAGAGGAAGGTAAAACTCATCGAAGTTGGAACTGAGGTTCTACTGTACAGGAGAGGTCCTTATATATGTTTAGAGTACAATAGATATGACGAAAAAGGAAGAAAGGCTGTAGCTACCTGAGAAGGAAAGATGAAGGTAACTACTAAATGGAAACAATGTCCAAGGCAGTGCGTATGGTAATGACAATGATATAACTATAATACATCCATCTGCTGAGTAATAACGATGACAAAGAGAGAAAAGAAACTGTAACATTACCCCCTTTGTATGGGAGAAGTCACCGACTTCTTCTAATTGCCCTGTCCCCATCCGTTGTTACTATTGTCACCCCCCCATCCATTGCCATCGGTTTTGTCATGCCAGTTGGTAATGATGTCGATGAGTTTTTGTGTCGCTCTCAAGGTGCAACAGAGGTGTTGGATCGCCATGCAATCCTGAGCAGATTCCTGGTTGGGGACGGCAGAGCAAGGGATCTGGATAGAATTGTGAACGATGGCGTCCACTTCCATTATGACTCTGACCGCCGCATGGTGAAGGTCAGAGGTGACAGATGCGAGGTTCTGGATGGGGCCGGATGTGGTGGTGACGAAGACATTGGTGAAATCAGACATTGTGAGGGAAGCGTTGATAAAGAGTCTGTGAAGATTTGAAAAGGCAGGAGTGCGTCGAAGACTGCGGATATCCAGAATGGAATGGGATCTTTTGAGGTTCTTTTATGCAATTTTTTATAGAGATCAACCATTTCGACTGTTTCTTTCATTCCCAAGGCTCTCTTCAAGTTCTCTGTCATCCAGTGTGATTAATTCGTCTGTATTTGGCCAGTTGTTTGTAATGTTTCTGGTTAGCTCCTCAATTGTGGGTTCTTCATATGAAACATCCCATATTGGATTATCTGTGGGTCATTGCAGGATCGCTTGAAATAATTCTTCTGCAAATTGTTCGGCGGACATAGTTGATGTAGGGGATGATGGTATTGTTTCTGGATCAGAAGGCGATTCCATTCCATCGTAGTCTTTGTGGTTCGGATAGTAGTATTGCCATCCATTATTTGTTCTCCTGATAATACTTCGGATTCTAGGGTATCCTGGTTCAAATTCATGTTGGTTATAGAATGGTGGGTTTGGAGTGTATGGTGGAGGAGGCATCTGATGATCTGTGGCGACTGTGTAACTCAGTGGGAGAACAAAAGGGTTGTGCAAAGGGACTACTTGTGGTGGGAACATTTCATGGTATATTGTTCCTAGGTCTTCCCATTGATCGCTAATTTCTCCTGTGTCATCGTCACTGTTATCTCTTCCTGGATCTTCAGTTGTCCATGTGTTATTAACGATGTTATAGGACCTGTTATCGATCCAGTCATTCAACATCTGAATGGCTTCCATATTTTGTCGTATCCTCTCATCGCATTGTTCAGGGGTGTAGTAGAGTGGATCATGTGTAATTTGGTTATGGTTATGTCTTGGGTTCAAGGGTAAAGGTCTTCCATGACATGCTTCGACCATGATGCATCTCACGTTCTTGTCTCTGTAATAAAATGAATGTCGCCCTCGAAAGGGGTGTAGGTGATATGGTTCTAAAATAAAGAATTGTACATATTGTGGGAGTTTTCTTGATGCTGAGAATTTAGCATGAACGGGAGCATAGTTCCGCGCATATACGCTATTGAGTTTGAGGTGTCTGCGGTTGTGATATGTGACCATGATAGCTTTTCTTTCTTTTACAGTTGTCTCCTGGTTTTATACTCTAGTAGGACTTCCGCAGCATTACCCAGGTTGCGCTCAGGTTCCCACGAGTTGTCATTTGATCCGTAACCTTTCCACTTGACCAGGTACTGATATCCTGCACCGCATTTTCGGTGTGCGAGAATTGCTTCTACTTCATATTCTTCGTTCCCATTTACAAGATCAGGAGGTGGCATCATATAATATGGGCCATGAGCCTCGGTTTGCTTGTAAGGGGATAGTAGGGATGCATGAAACACAGGGTGAATGCACCATTGCTTTGGCAATTTTAATTTGTACGTCACCAGTCCCATTATCTGTTCAATAACGAAGGGTCCTTCTCGTTTAGGCACTAACTTCCTTGACTGGTATGGAATATGTAGATTTCTATTCTCGAGCCAGACTTTGTTGCCTTTTTCAAACCGTATGGATTTGTCCCTTCATCATTTTGCCACTAATTGTCTAGCTAATTCGTGTGCTGCTAGCGCTTCCTCTCTTGCTTTTCATAACTGTAGTAGTCGTTCTTCTGCTGCAGGTGTACTCATTTTGTGGGAAGCAGTGGGAAGCGCTACAGGATCGGTTCCATACATTAGCTGAAACGGTGATGCTTTGATGGCCTCATGATGTCGATTATTGTGTGCAAATTCAGCGATTGGGAGTAATCCTTTCCATTTGTGCAGTTCATTAGTGCAGAACATTCGAAGATAGACTTCTAACTCTTGGTTGACTCATTCTGTTTCTCCATCGGTCTGTGGATGATATGCTGTGCTCATCCTATGGTCAATTCCTAGCACCTTTCTGATTTCTTGGAAGACTTTGCTGAGAACTGCGGTCCTCTATCTGAGATGAGCATGTCAGGGAGGCCAAATTGCTTGAAGATCTTGGTAATGTATATGTTTGCTGTTCCCAGAGCGTCGATTGTTTTGTTGCATGGTGTGAAAACTACCCCCTTTGTAAGACCATGGTCCACCATGACCAAAATAGAGTCGAAACCATCGGAAAGGGGCAGATCGGTAATGAAATCCAGGGTGACTTGTTGAAATGGCCACATAGCTTTTGACTGAATTGGTTGATATGCTGGTGTGTTTGGGTGCATGTTAAACTTCATTTGTTGGCACAATGCGCAACCTTCGATCCATTCCTTTACATGCCTGTACATTCCTGGCCACCAATAGTCCCTCTTGAGTAATTCCAATGTTTTAAAACGTCCGGGGTGTCCTGATGTAATTGCTTCATGTGTTTCCTTGATCAAATTTGCACGCAAACTGTCATGGTCAGGGACATAGACTTTTCCTTGATAATGAATTAGTCCATTTACATATGTCCAGTCTTGAAGTTGTGATTTGATTGGTGGAGCGCGGTGTTTCTCAACTACCTCAATCAGAATTCGTCCAAAATCATCTTTTGACATTGCCTTTTGGAGATCTGTTACCAAGTCTTCTGCGATCAAATTAATGAATCATTCAGGAGGTAAAACCATCATTTCTTCTGGCTGTTCTTCATTCCCCATATGATCTGGTCGTCTTGACAGCACATCTGCTTCAAACATTTTTGTTCCAGGGACGTGTTCGATGCGTAGATCAAATTTGGATAAAAACGAAGACCATTGTGCTTGCCTGGGTGTTAATCGTTGCGGTGTGCGGTAGAATGACAGGTTTTTGTGATCACAATGTATAATTGTTGTATGTGGTGACCCATGTAACAAATGTCTCCAAGTTGTGAGTCCTTTGATGATTGCTAGCAGTTCCTGATCATAGATCTGATAATTTTGCTCCATTGGGGTTAATGCATGTGAGATAAATCTGCAAGCGTGTAGGGCTCCTGTTTCATTGGCCTGTTTCAACACCGCTCCAATTGCTTTGTTAGATGTGTCAGTCTGAAGGATGAACAGTTTTGTTACATCTGGCATCAATAGTACTGGCATGGATGCGAATCTTTCTTTTAGTTCATCAAACAATTTCTGTTGTTCTGCACCCCATGTGAATGGTATGTCTTTTCTGGTTAGGTTGGTGAGTGGCCTTGCTAGTGATGCGAAATTTCCAATGAATTGCCGATAAAAGTTTCCAAATCCAAGGAATGATTGAACTTGTTTAATTGTAGAAGGGGCTGGCCAATTGGCTATTCCTGCCAGTTTGATCGGATCCATCTGTATTCGCCCTGGTTTGATGATCATGCCAAGAAATTCGACTTCTTGTATGGCAAATTTGCATTTTTCGAGTTTCACGAAGAGATCATTTTCCTGTAATCTTTGAAGGACGCACTTTGTTCATATTTCTAATTCTTCTTTTGTATTGGCACAGATTAGAAGGTCGTCCATGTAAATAATGAGCCATCCTTCGTTATTCATATCTCGAAAGTACTCATTCATCATTGTTTGGAACATCGATGGTGAATTACAGAGACCAAAGAACATTACTGTCGGTTCATAAAGGCCTCTGTTCGTGATGAATGCAGCCTTCCATTTGTCCCCTTCTTTGATCCAAACATTGTTGTATCCCCATCTGAGGTCCAGTTTCGTAAAATATTGGGTGCTGGTTAGTTTCGTCATTAGATCGGAAACAAGGGGTAACAGATAAGCATTTTTGATTGTCCACTCATTTAGATATCTGTAATCCTGACAAGGTCTTAAAGCGCCACTCTCCTTTTTCGCAACAAAGAAGAATGGAGAGGCCTGTGGGGATTTCGACAGTCTAATGTATCCTTTTGCGACTTGTTCTGTGATCTACTCATCCAGGGACGATTGTTCCTTCAAGGATAATGGGTAGATCTTGCTCACTTTTGGAGAGAAACCTTGTTTTAGTTCGATCGCATGATCCCAGGGTCTGGTTGATGGGAATTGCTCTGAGGCTTTCTTCTCGAAGACTTCCTTCCATTTATTGTATTCTGATGGTAAGGTAGTTGGCGGTTCGTCCTTTTTGAGCTGGTGTTCTAGTGATTGAGAAGTCGACGTTTTTACTCTGATCCAGTAATCGTCTTCTCCCCATTGTTTACTATCAAGGGCCATCTGCCAGATTGGTCAATCTTCTTCTTCTTTGATTTGTTCCAGCTGAATCGTTTTGCTTTTCCAATTAATCATTGGACTGTGTTTTTCCAACCAGGGAATTCCCAAGATTAGATGCTGTTCTCCTAGTTTCGTGATCAGGAACCAATTGTCATACATTGTTCCCCCTATGGAGTAGTTGATGCATGTCCTGTGAGTGATTACTCCATTGGTATTAATTGTTCCATCAGCATTTCATACTCAAAGTGGTTTTCTTAATTTCTCCTTTTGTAGGTTTTTCGTGACTTCCTCATCAATAAAATTTCCATCAGCTCTGCAGTCGATTAGTGCAGAAGTTTCAGCAGGTAGGTCAAACGATTGAACGGGGATTGAGATTCTTCTATCATTGTTTGATTGTACAATTACAGAATCAAGTGCTAATTATTCTAGTCCGTTGGAGGAAGTGTCAACTGCTGCCTGATGCTTCCTGATTAAAAACCCTCTGTTTCGAGTTCATTTAGGAAGGTGTTCCTGTCTTCTTTGGTTAATTTGGTCAACATTGCCCTGATCATTTTGATTGAGCCTCCTGTTTCTTCGGTGGTTTTTTCCTCGGTGATTGAGCGAATATTTCTCCCTTGGGAGGAGGATCCGGATGAGTTATTGTTGCGCTTGGGGCAGTTCCAGGAGATGTGTCCCTGTGTACCGCATCTGAAACATTTCCCTGTTTTCCTATACTCCTCCTTTTGTGCTTCGGTTAATTGTCCAGTGGGCATAGTGTTAAAGGTCCGATTAGCTCCTGTTTGATTGCCCCTGTTAGAGTTTCGATTGAAACCAGGTCGTTCTCCTGATCTGGATCCTTTTCCCATAAGTTGCATAGTTTCCCAAGCGAAGTGGAGCTGTTCTGCTTTTGTGTATGCATCGTTCATGGTTTTATAATCCATCTGATGCTCTAAGACTTTGGTAGCAATGCTGTCTGGGAGTTTTCGAACGAAAGCTTGGAGTTGAGCGGTTAATCTGGTGAGACCAGTGAGCTCTATTAAGGTGCGGAATTTTCGGATGTATTCAGGGACTGAAACCCCCCCCTCCTACACTTAGATTGGCTAACTCATTCAGGGCCCTGACTGCGCTGTTAATTTCTCCCCAGTCAGCAATGAAATGTTGATTGAATGTTTCATAATCATCCCATTGTATTCCTGTTGTTTTTCCTTTGTTGGCGTTCAACTCGCCTCAAATGATTGTTTTCCAGTTGTCCAGTTCTGGTCCTAAACATGCTAGAGTGTATCTGATCTTTTTCTCGTCTTTGCCCTTATAATTATTCTCGTTAAGAGCAAAGAAGTCTTCAAGGGAGTCTAAGAATGACTGTGCCTCTGTTCGCTTTCCTGTAAAGACCCTGATGGGCTGTGGTTTGATATCTCCTTTGGTAACCTCCATTGTATCAGTCATTTCTTTCTTGGGTTCTTCTTCTTTCTTTGGTTCTTCGTCCCTCTTTTCTTCGCAGAATTGGTACCAGGCTGTGACAGTTTCGGGTGGTGCTGCAAAAAACGCTGCTCCTAGACTGAGTTTATGGTACAGTGTGAATTCTGTCCACCAGGTAGCTTCTGGTTCGGTGATGGGCTTCTCTAGGAGGAGGTGTTTAACTTCATATTCTTTATTGTACCACTCGATCCAAAGTTTCCTGGGTAATTCTTTGTCTGGATCTCCTTCTTTGTATTCTCCTGTAAAATATCTTTCGTCAATAGGGATGTTCTTCTTTATTCCTTTCCAACACCACTGGTTACTGAGTACAGAAAAGAAGACTTTGGTTCTTTCAAGATAAAAATTTCTGTCGAAAGCGACTGCTCCGTTAGGAGGTCTTTCTTCAAAGTTCTTGGGATCAATGATGTCTTTTGCTAGTGATGATGCACTGAGCGGTTCCTTGAGTTCCAACTTATGTTATGGACGATGCCTTCTTCGTCGTACTTAGAAACGACGAACAGAGTCTTGGTCTGCTCCCAGTCATGATGACTACTGATAAGATGACGAGGACGCTAAGTCTGATGATGACGAAGGCCCTTAGATCGATGTGTTCAGTGCTGAGGAAGAGAGGCAATGGTTCAGAAGCTGAGAGGAAGGTAAAACTCGTCTAAGTTGGAACTGAGGTTCTACTGTACAGCAGAGGTCCTTATATATGTTTAGAGTACAATTGAGATGACGAAAAAGGAAGAAAGGCTGTAGCTACCTGAGAAGGAAAGATGAAGGTAACTACTAAATGGAAACAATGTCCAAGGCAGTGCATATGGTAATGACAATGATATAACTATAATACATCCATCCACTGAGTAATAACGACGACAAAGAGAGAAAAGAAACTGTAACAAGATCTCCTAAGTCTCTACTCTCCCATTTTTTCATAAACTTTTGTTTAAATTCATTAACAGTTTTCTCATTATTGCCCATGAATATTATGTCATCAACATATAAGATGATTACAACTATATCG
>MIPV01008266.1:12702-24254 GCA_001983365.1 Amanita bisporigera | reverse complement strand
CCCAGAGACACGGCACGTGAGCTGAGCCCCCACGTGCCTCTCCACTCTGATTACGAGCCCCGCCAGCCAGCGCTGCCGCGGCCGAGAACGCTCCGCGATAATGCGCAGTATTATATAAGGATAAGTTGAGCAGGGCTGAGGAGGATTCCGGCAGTCCCCGTTCAATGCAATTAGATAGCATTGATTCCCACGTGTCATCCAATCCTCTTTCTCGTCGTCTATACACACCTCGCATATATCGACATTCTCGACCTCAACCTGATGCAAATCTCAGCAGATGGTAACGCCGCTGAGAACTCCACAGCCGCCTGGAGATCCCCCTCAGAATTCCGCTGAGCCTCAGTCCAGGAGGAGGAAACTGCACACGACTGATGCAGTCATTGCTCTCCTCAAATCCCTTCCCTCATTGGCTAGACATGACATCAACAAGCAAGTCACCTCCAGGAACCACCAGCGCCAAGTTGGGCGCGCATATAGGCAGGTTGACCCTTTGCGCAACGAAGAAGGAGAACGTTACTCCTCAGACGAGTCATTCTGCTCCATCTCGGATGATGACAACTTAACCCCAGCTCCTCCCCTTGGCAACTTGCCCATCAATTGCCAGTTGACCAAGAGAGCTCTTAAGCGCAAGAAGGATGAAGATGACTTGGATGACGAGAACATTGACTCGATAATTCAATGCACCCAGAAACATCTAGCTAATCGTAAAGCCAAAATCCACATCATGCTGGGTGACGACTTCATGCCGGGCTTTTCTCAACTGCACTATGCATTATGCTACAATAATTCCTATATGCTGCTCTCGATTTTCACTAATGACAACCTGACAGTCATCAATCAGGAGGCTTCCTCTCTCACCAAAATCAGTGTTAACCCTCACGGTCTTAAAGGGAAGAAGGTATACCTACTCGACATCGAAAAATTCGAGGCCAAGTACGGATCAGAAGCAAGCCTTCCCCAAAGCAAATGGGTTGAAGCCACTGCCAACTTTGTGAACTTTCTAGAAACTCTCGGCGAACCAGGCCAGTCCCTAGCAAACTGCTGGAAAAACCACTTCAGGTTTTTTGAATCTCGATGCAACGCCTCGAAGATCTTTCCCGCCATTAAAACCCTTGACATCAGGTTCCACAAAGACTACACCTCTACTCCGTTCATGTTCAATGCAGCCTTGTATGACCTTGAACTGCAAAAAACGCTCAACCAGATCTGCTTCGACCAGCTCGAAGAACAATTATCTGGAGGGAAAGGAAGCTCTTCCAATATACCCTCTCACAACAAGCCCAAGCCTTTCATGTGTCAAACAAACAATACGCCCTTTCAGCGACCCCTCTTCCACTGTGTGTGTTATCTGTGCCAGGAGGGGACACATGTTTAGCACATGCAATGCGTCCACTTTCGAAGATGGCTCCCCAGTCGCAGCCAGAGCCAATGGTTCCAGCATTATTACAACAAAAGGGAAGTCTCAACTCTGCCAAAGCTGGAACATCTGAGGTTCATCCTCGTCTGCATGTGCTAACCATGCACAGGACAAGCAACTCCACTGGTGCTCATTCTGCGGAGAAAAATCCCATCATGCCTTTTCGTGGACATGCCGACGAGACCCTTCCAAGCTGGCTCAGGGTTGATAAACCCTTCATTGACACACTTTCTTCAGTTTTCCACAGATGCTCAACTCCAGATAGATTACCTTTGCACGACATTATTTTCTCTAAAATCGTCACTCCATATAATGCAGACGCTTTCGAATCCCTCTTAATTAAACATAAATTATTCGATTCTTATCCCTTTCTTGTTCGGAACCTCCGCAACAGTTTTCCCCTCGGGGATTTCCCAAACCTCTCCAAACATGTAATTTTTCCTATCCACAACACAGCCCTCCTGCATATGGAACAAATTGATGCATACCTGGCCGAAGAGGTTGATTGCAGCCAGATGAGTGGCCCCTTCACTCTCAATGAGATGACCCTCATCCTGAAGGGGCCATTCCAATGTTCCCCAATAGTGGTAGCCATCCAGCTGGACAAATTAAGGATTTGCTGGCACCTATTGAAAGAATCGAAATGGAACACCTCTGTCAACTCATACATTGATAATGACAAATTTCCCACCCGATTTGGCTCAGCAGCCGAAGTCGCCGAGATTGTGAGTCCCACCCTACCATTCCTTACCTTCTGCCACGTACACACCACTGTCCTACCCAACCATATCTTACCATGAGTTCTTCTTACCACGAACACTTCCACATACACCCCTACCCACTTGATTCTTACCACGAACTTGTTCTTACACCCTTACCAGATTTCCAACACACCCCCAGGAACTCAGGCGATGACACTTGACATTGCCAAATTCCACTGAACCTGCCTGATCCTCCCGGACCATAAACTATGGTTTGTCATCAGAGGCTCAGATGGTTTTTATATCGACCACGTATGTCCCTTTGGATGTTCATCGGCCAGCAGTAACTCCAGCATGATTGCCAATGCTGCCATGGACATTTGGGAGGCTGAAGGTGTCAAACCAACAGTCAAATACGAAGACGATGTCAATGTCTTCCGCATGCCTATTGCTGGGGGCCTGGGTGTGGATGGCTTGTTCTCACCTTACACATACCCTTATGATCAATCTTCAGTGGTGGAGCACATTAGACTGCTCAACATTCCTTGGCACCCCGAAAAGGGTCAGGATTTCGCTATGACTTTCAAATACATCGGTTTCCTTTGGTGCATCGACAAAAAGTCAGTATCTCTTCCCGATGAGAAGAGAATCAAGTTCTTAAACCAAGTCTGAACCTTTCTTGCATCGTTTAGCCTCCACAGGTGTTCTGTAGATGATGTCATGAAAATTCATGGCTCACTTTGTCATATCACGTACGTCTACCCCCACAGACACAATAGACTTGCTTCCTTATCAACATTCATCTTGTGCTTCAATGACAACAGATACTGCCGACTTTACCCCCCCTCCTCCATCATCTCGGATCTCAGATGGTGGAATGACGCCCTTCTTATTGAAGGTGCCTCACGCTCCCTGGTTCCACTTGGACCTCCTGTTAACCTCAACCTCTTCGTAGATGCCTCCACCTCCTGGGGCATTGGCATATACCTGGATGGGAAATGGGACACTTGGTCCTTAAATCCAAATTGGAAGGGCCCATGCAGGGATATAGGATGGCTCGAAGGAATTGGACTTGAATTGTCCATTTACTTACTTGAAGAGTTGGGAATTTCCAACACCCATGTGACTATCCACTCGGACAACAAAGGAGTCATCAGCGCCTTCGACAAAGGCCATTGCAGAAATTTTCAGATTAACCATTCTATTTGTCGCTCCTCAAATGTGCTCGCATCAAAAAATATCTTACTCAACCTCGTCCACGTTGAATCCGAAGCCAACCTGGCTGACCCAATCTTGTGCAGGATTCTAGGGTCTCCAGAGTCAAGGCTTCGAACCCAATTCAATGTTCCAGATGACATTAAACCATTTTTTTCACACATTTAAGTTTAAATTTGACCAAGAGGTGACATGTGTCACCCCGAGGGAGGAAGAGAGCCAATTGTTGAACCAAGAAGTGTTCCAATTCAGAAGACATCACCTGGTTAATACAGTTGATGCTGGCTCCTCATGCTCTTCCTTACCTTGAAATCCGCCTTCTCCTTTGCCAAACATTATCACTTCCAAACCATGTAATTCAGTAATAATTAAATCTGACACCGTTAAAAATGAAAAACCTGAACTTGATCATATCAAAACCAAAAAATTCAAATCAGAAATTCCTTCGCCTTCAATTTTATGTCCTAAAGTTGCTGCTTCAGACCGTATTAGTTCTTGGAAGACCCCATTTGCTTTGGACAATGGAAACTCCATGCTCTCATCCCTACCTGCTCATTTGGCTTCCAACCTGCAATCAACAATAATTAAAGCTTTTGCTCCCAGTACACGCAACTCTTATGGAGCAGGTGTTCTTAGATTCAATGAATTCTGCAATAAGCACCAGATTCATGAAATGGATTGAATGCCGGCTTCTGATGCCCTCCTGGCTTCTTTCATTGCCGAACACTCTGGACAGCATTCGGCCTCATGCATAAAAAACTGGCTCTCAGGTATTAAAGCATGGCATGACTACCACGGTGCTCCATGGAATGGTGATAGACCATTCATTCACCTTGCCCACCTGGCAGCCAAAAAAGAAGGCTCAACATTTTCTCGTCCTAAATGCCAACCAGTCATGAAACAGCACCTCATCGCTATCCACTCATTTCTTGATCACTCCAACCCTTCTGACATAGCATTTTGGGCCCTAGCCTTATGCACTTTCTGGGGATGCCGACGGCTAGGTGAACTGACAGTTCCTTCCCCTTCGGCTTTTGACAAAAAATTCCATGCGACAAAATTATCAAAGGTATCTTTCAAAATGAAAGGTTCAGCTATCTTGTCCGCTTCTATCCATATACCCTGGTCCAAATCCACATGTGAACAAGGGGCCAACATAATCCTCACCACATGCTCTGATATTTTATGCCCTATTGCCGCCTTACTTTCACACTTAAAGATTAATCACAGCACCCCAGAAAAATCACCCCTCTTCTCCGCTATTGATTCTGAAGGCTCCATTACATACCCAATAAAATCAACCTTCTTGGACTTCTGCTGCAAACATTCCTCCTCTGCCAACCTTAACCCCTTCTCGGGCCATAGTTTCAGGATTGGTGGCACAGTCGAACTCCTTCTGTCTGGCGTTCCTCCCGAAGTGGTCACTTCACTGGGCAGTTGGTCTTCCATGGCCTTCTTATTATACTGGCAGAAACTAGATGAGATTATTCCCAACCACATCATATCAGCTTACAACAAACAAAAACTAAGCCTGTCTATTGAGTCTCTACATACCCATTAATATTAATATTTTCTCCGTTTCCTTCCTTGGCTTGTTTGGGGGAAGCTCGGGTGCACAGCATCCTGACCTTGTTGTGGCCTCAGGCTCTTTGGGGCAGAGGTCGGTGCCGCATGCGCCTCTCTTCAGCCGGCTCTGACCTTGTCCCAGTTTCTGAGCTTGTGGTCTGGCCAACTCACTCAGCCATTCCAAATAGTGCCCTCACCTTCCATCTGCTTGAAGCCATCTTCCCAATCTCACCTTTTGGCATCACTATTTTGGGCACTTCCGGATTTGGGATGTCACATGAATGGCCCAGCGACTGGCCAAACCCACGCTCACTCCCCCAAACCAAAGATCTAATATCCAACATAGAACTTTGGGAAGGATAAACAACCACATTGGATCACTGAACTTGTCTCTCTTGGGAGAACATACAGAATTTGATTAATCCATGTCAAACTATTACTGACAAAGCCCAACAATCAACTTATCAACCAACTCCGTGTGGCCAGCACGCGCATCACCACACAACACCACCACCAACCACCAACAACGGATGACCACATGACCAAATGGACCACGCGACCACACCGCGACCAATGGCGCGAGGAGGGACCCACAACCACCACACAGGGGAGGGGAGCAGGGCAGGGGCAGGCAGCACAGAGGGGCACCAGGCCACACCACGCGAATGGCCACGAACCCATGGGCAATGAGAGGCCAAATGGTGGTGGCACCAAGAGAGGGGGAGTGGGGCGGGGTGGGCAGGCAGGCAGACAGCGCAGACAGTGCGGATGGGCCCATGGACCAGGCAACCACACGAGGTGAATACCAGTGGGCCCAGAGGTGATGAGGACCGGGGAGGAGGCAAAACAGTGGCACCAAGAGAAGGGGGGCAGCACGAGCATGGATGGGCCCAGGTGACAGGTAGGTCCCTTCAAAATATATGTATATATGTCTACTAGATAAGCATTGGCTTATGCTGACTGCCACCTTGCTTGCTATTTGATTTCAAAATTTGAGTTTCTTAAAACTGGCTTCATTTATTATTCATGGACTATACTACATACAGAAGACTATTTACATTAAACTATTTTTTGGACAAGACAAGTATGGAATTCCTATTTCATTCTTAACTTTTTCAGTGTTCTCAGATCAGTTTGGTGAATGGACTTTCATTTTGTAGGAGTCAGGGGTGGTTCGAGAACACAAATTGATTCAATATCGGCAGCGAGATAGATGTTTCTTTTCACCAGCCAATAATTGAGTGTAAAGTCAACTTGGACAAGTGTTTCTTGTAGCTGTGCCTGATATTGTGATGGATGGATGAGTTGTCCTTGCACATCGTATGCTGGAATTGGAATAACATCATATGAATTTGAAGCACAGATTTCTGCAAGGGCTTGTCGTGCTTCTGGATGGTGAACAGGCCACTCTTCAAGAGTGAATTCTGGTCCTCAGTCTTCAGGTTCATCATTCTCATTCTCATCATTGTCTGCTGTGTTAGCAATAGGCTAAGTGTCAAGTGATGTGAGTTGAGTTCCAAATTTTTGGAACATTTTCCATACTGAGAATAAATGGTGTCAAAATTGAATTTTGGTATCCAGGGACTCCCAGTCAAGAAGCAGTGATTTGCATGGAATGGCTTGGTTAGTGCTGGTCGTGTGAGCCAGAATTTTTAAGTTTTCTATCATGTGCAAGAAATCTTCCCATATGACATCATGACTCAGTCGCACCCTGGTGCAAGTAGGTTTGATGGATGTAAAGTTGGGGGCAACCTGTGTTGGACTGTGCCACATTCCACAGGATGTTAACCAAAAGTCCTGTGAGGTGATAAAAGTGATACAGGATAAGACAACAGGTTTTCCATTGTCAGATGTATGAATCTGAATAGTAACCAGTCAGTATGACAATTTTCATGAGGTTATGATGGTCTACTTACTAACGAATGTGTGTTGCCAGCAGTAGCTTGCCAGCTGTAGATCGCAGGGTTGAATAAGGGTTTCCCAATATAATTTGGGTTTTCACAAATGTCTTGGATGGTTTGATTCAAGTGGACCATGAGTTATGATAATTTTCTTTTGGGGGGGGTGGGGGCTGTTGACAGGGGAAATGAGTGCTTTATATGTCATTGGCTTATTGATTGAGAACATCATTTCATACAGTTTTATGTTATAGAATTATTAAGTGAAAGTCAGACATCAATTGAATGGCCAGATGAGGTTGGGTGTTATTTGGTTCAGATTAGGCAACAGTTTTCCACCAGTATGTCATCTAGTCATCAACAATCATTGTTGGAATATTTGGATGAAGAAGTTCTGAGGCAGTTTTTGTATGTGGAGCTTCTTGCTGTGATTCGAGGATATTTGTTGGTCCCGCACTCGCAATGAAGAAAGGGAAATTTGATTGCCCTAATCCTGGAGAAGACTCCTCCATTGGAAGTCTTGCATTCCTTGCAGGAGTTGTGACTTGCTAAATCTCGGGAGCATGAGAGTAGAGAGGAGACTGGTAGGAAAAGAAAGCATCCATCTAGTGACACAGACGAAGGTCGATTTCAAGTGAAATGGGTGGCAAGAGCAGAATTGCATCAAGTGCCAATTGATGAGGAGTCATTGGATCAGTTGTCCAGAAAGGAGCTTTTGACAATTGTTGGAAATCATCTAGAAATTCCATTCAATCAAAAATGGAAATGTTCATTGGTCAATTATGTTTTGGAATGTGCATCTGTGGATGTTTTGTATGATTTGCAACAAGCAGTTGATGAAAAGGTCACCAGACATAATCAAGAGATTGTTAACAGAAGAAAAGGAGGTTCATGCAAGTTGGGAATGGATCGTGAATTGCATCAATTCATGTTACTTCCTAGTATGGAGGAATGGAAGATGTGATGGTGAGCTTTTTATGACACAACAAGTGCTGAAATGCTGTCTACTGGTATTTGCAGTGTTTGTGGATGAGAATTGATGAAAAAGAAGGACTGACTTACTAAATTGGCTTGGATGGGTTTTCCTGGAAAAGAAAAGTTGATGGCAAGACACATTCATCCAGCCCACTATCTTTTGGATGGCTGTTTGCTTGAAAAAACAGGGATTGTGTGGGAAACAGATGGTGTTCATGTCTGGGTGTGTGGTCACTGTCTTGATCAATTGCATTCAACAAAGGAGGTTCCTGAATTTGCTCTAGCCAATGGCTTGTGGACAGGCAATATTCCCACCAAATTGCAGGGATTGACTGTAGCGGAGCAAAAATTACTTGCATTGGTTTATCCTCACATGCATGTGTACAAATTGTATCCTAAAGTCTATCACAGCGAGGAGGGATTGCAGAGGGCCATGCATGGATCTTTGTCAACATATGCTTTGAGCATGGACAAGATTGCTCACATGATTGATGGAAAATTGATGCTTCGACCCATGGAGTTATTATCCTCTGTCATTGCTGTCTTGTACATTGGTTGAGGAAAGCTACCAAAGGAACCTTTAAAATGATTATTGGATGTTTGGCAAGAAAGGGTTAAAGATGCTTTGCTGTGGTTGAAGAAGAATAATCCAACATATTTTGCCAAGGTGGACATTGATGAGAGACAGCTACAGCACTTACCAGAAGATGATGTGCCAGAGTCCTTGATGGCCATTGTATGTCAAACTGATAAGGAAATCAGTAGTTGATGGAGAGAATGGGGGTTATGTGCCAGAAGAAGAGGATTTGCATGGTGATGGAATGCTGGTTCGAGATATTGGTCAGTACCAGTGTTTCATATTGGAAGATGATCATTTTTTAATGTGAAGATGTTGTAGATCCAGATGTTGTTCCATTAGATTTAAGTGATGGCATAGATGCTGATTTCGAAAAAATCAGTGCAAATGAAATGATGCAATGGGCAATTGTGAACATGGAAAATTCAGGAGCAGAATGTCTTTATGTGGTTCACTATGGCAGTAAACCCATTAGTACATTTGGAGCATGCAATAGCAAAGCACACCCAGATGATGTGGATAATTTCTTTGAAAAGGCATTCCCATGTCTGTACCCTTACAGTTGTGGGGGCATCAAAGCCCCTTGGTGAATCAAGGTTGGTTTTCATGAACATGTGCAATGGGCTCTACATGTCGAAACTCTAATGGGTTTCATTAATGGTTTCATTAATGAATCTAATGCACTTCATTAGTTATCTTATCTAAGCAGTAACAGTCTAAACAATGTAAGTTGTTGGAAGTCTTACTTAGCCTGTGTCTGTGCTGCTGTTCCCCTCTTTCAACAGGTTATGGGCCCCAAAGTGACTGCCTTTGGACATCACTCACCATTGTGAGGAGCAAGCATTGAATGCCAGATGGAGGTATTTGGTAGTAGTACATATGTATTTAGAATAGTGTTCTTGTGTGTGATTGGTTCCCACCAGATCTCTCAAGAGATCAGATCCCTGGTATACGGATATGGTCTTAGTGCCATCTACCACATCTGATGAGATCTATAACCGATTTAGTGTGTGACTTGTGACTCCTTCCTCTGTCATCTCTACACATTATGAATTACTAACCCATGATCATGGGATAAATGATCCACTTAATGGTAGCATATACTATTATCGGTCACTTACCATGACTGACCATGTGGGGGCATGGTAAAAATACCTGGTGTCACATATCAGAATCATGTGGAGTTGGAAAACTCCAAAATCAAAATTTTCACATGGATTGGCAAATCCTTAAACCATTGTGGTTGTGTCTCACCACATTAATAAAATTGACATGGATTTTGGGCCACTTAATGTGGATATCAGGGTTGATCCCCTGTAAAGGCTTCATGCACCCCCAATTGCCCAATAGTTATTGCATATACATATCATTATAAGGGTCTCCACCCCTTTTCTCAATTTTATTAATTATATAATTTGTATAAAGGTTGTGCTGAGACAGACTTCTGTCATACATGCAGACTAGTGGTGGGCACTGATTAGCATCCCACTTAGAGTAGGACATCTGAGGATGTCATTCACAAGTAGTAAACACACACATACATACTAGTACCTATTTGGAAGTAGGAATTTTCATACACAGGGAATTTGATGGAGCCCCTGGTACATCTATTGGCATAGCAACTCCTCAAATTGACCAGTGGTGTTGTCGATCATTTGCATTGCTTTGGACAAGTCCATAACAAGTTGTCAGAAAAAATAGCACAGCCTAAGCACATTCTTTTCTCACAATTAATTCAAGAATTAGAATAAAGGCTAATATATTTTTTATCAGATGTCTCAAGTTTTGAAGATCGGTCCCCTCTCTGCCTACATCTCCTTTTGCGATTATCTTGTTGATGCAATGTATCAACAAAAAGATTATATTAACCAAGGTATAATTCATCATGCATTGGAATGTGTCAGGTTTTTGGAGGATGAGGACATTGTAAACATTATGAAAAAGTTTAATGAGGAGGACTTCCAAGCATTGCCTCGTGATGCAATGAAGTATGCAAAAGTTTTTGGGATGGCACTAGCATGCACCCAATACAATAGGATTAAAGATAGTCCAGATGTTCGTGAGATGGCACCACCAATTTGGTGCTATTCTCTCCCTGCATCTCAGATTCTTGTAGGGTCCCACAAGGACACCTACAAATTTATTCATGATTGCTGGACTCTTGAGGAGTTCAGATCAATCAGTGATCTGTGTCCCCATAAGATTGGGGTACGTTATGTAAATGAGACCAGTGGTAATAATCTTGATTCTCTATCAGATCAATTGACTAATATAATTGATAAAGGAGAATTTATTTTTACAAATCTGGAAGAGATTGTTGGCACTGAAGCCAAAGATGAAGAAGACGTCATGGAAGAGTACCACCCTGGATTTGGGGTGGCAGACATTCAGGGGTTCCCTGAATATGATGGGCCACAGGCTCATCTTCTCACCAACAACGGACAGTACAGCCCATGTTTTGAGTCCCTGAGAGGACTCAAAGGTGCTGAGCTCTCAAGAGAGCTTGGCAAATGCAGATTGGCCCATGTGAGGCCTGTTTGGGTGTTGGATGGCATGGTCTATCATGACCATGAAGTGTATTGGAGGGCCAAGGAGGCCTTTGACAAAAAAGTGGTTGTGGAGTTGAACTGCTTATGAAACAGCCAGAACCAGAGGTAACCTTCCAAAATCAGCTATATTACCCTAAAGCTGATAGTATTGTTACAGCATTCATTCTCAGGACCCATGAGGGGTCCACAAGTGGCAAGGCACATGTTGCGCCACAATCCACTTTCCCACATTCGCCCTGGAAAGCAGTTGTCACTGGTGGAAGGAGAATGCCCAGAGTGGGAGCTCCAGAGCCAGTCATCCCGGGCTGGAACACCCCAACTGGTATTGTTGGTGGAAGTGGAGGCTTCAGAGGAAGAGTTCTCTGAAGATGAGAGTCTGTACAAGGTATGAAGAAGCCTTGTACTACTAGTTGTACAATAGAGGACCAAAAAGGTCCTAATATAAATTCTTTGCAGTGTGAATGTTCCATTTGTAAGAGGAATGCCACAATAAATCAAGTTATGAATGAATTTGATAAGTCTAAATTTGATAAGAAATGTCTTCTTAATAAGAAACATGATTACAAATTGGAGACATATAAAAATCATTATACCATAGTCAAACCAGATGATTGGATATATCAGAATGAGTCTACTCATACTTCTGATGCTGAT
>MIPV01008231.1:37360-50215 GCA_001983365.1 Amanita bisporigera | reverse complement strand
GATGTTTTCGTCTATCTCATCATTGTCATCATCAGTTTCAACAAGATCAGGTATATCATTGATTTCCTCGATTCTTGCCCTTTTTGATGATGGTTCACTAATATCTTCACATACATTTGCTTTCTGCTTGGGAATATGTATGCATAAAGGTAGGTTATCTTGCTCCTTGTGACGTTCAATTTCACTTGGCATATCCCATAGTGACTCGTTTTCTTTCAGCTCCCCCTCGAGTTGTGGAGGGTTACTGTCAGTCAGAAAATGGTAATTGTGGGAGATTTTTAATTGCCAGCTTGATACGTCAAAGTAACGGATTGCTTTGGCTCTATCCTCAAAACCTACGAAGATATGTATATCTCCTTTTGGATCAAGTTTGTCACAGGCTAGTGATTCATTCATAACAGCCACGGCTATACCAAATTCACGAAGATGAGATATATTCGGTCAAATTCCTGACCAATGCTCAAGTGGAGTCATATCCTTTATGGATCGGGTAAATGCGCGGTTACGCAAATAGGTAGCGTGCAAGGCAGCAGCCCCCCATAACACCTTAGGAAGGCGTTGACTCAACAACATAGTGCGCATGAGGTCGGCAAGTGTCCCATTGTAGTGTTCAGCTATGCCATTTTGCTGTGGTGAATAAGGAGCGGTTAGCTCAAGGATAATTCCTTTTGAGTCACACCAGCTTTTAAGCTTGGTGTTGGCATATTCTTTACCATTATCTGCCTGGATTTGTTTAGGTATGAGGCTATATTGTCTTTTGATGAAAGCAATGTATTCTTTAACCTTTAAAGTAGCATCCGATTTGTTTTTCAAGAGTTTTATGGTGCAGTGACAAGAGAAATCGTCAATGAAGGTCATAAAGTAATGGAAGCCATTCACAGCAGCTATCCACGCTGGTCCCATAAATCAGTGTGAGTTAATTCACCTGGTTTCGTTGTAGTTGATTCAACTAGATTTGGGAAGGCAGCATGTTGTTGTTTAGTGCGAATGCAAAAGTCGCAGTCAGTGATTGTAGATGTTTCATCTACAATAAGACCATCTACGAGGTTATCTGTGTGTAAGTGTTTTAATCCTGACGTTGCAACATGGCCAAAATGCTTATGCCAGTCCGTCCAGGAGATTTTAACACCAGTGTGTTTACTAGCATATATCTTGTCTTTTGCTATTGTGACATTCAATTTATATAGTTTACCCATTGCATGGCCAGTGATAATGAGCTTGCCATGCTTATCACGCATATGGACAAGTCCATTGTGAACAAGCATGGATCCACTGGTTCTATCAAACAAGCTAACCGATAAAAGGTTTTCAGTGGCCGTAGGTATGTGTAAGACATTGTCAAGTTCAATGTTATAATTCTTATTGTCGACAGTCGAGGTAATAATAACTGTCCCTTTGCCAATGGCATTTACAGGTGTGTTTCTGACACCTAGTATTTTATGATTAATCTTGTGATATTCTGAAAAGAAATCATGTTGGCATGCAATGTTAGGACAAGCCAAACACAACCCAAAACCCTCACACGAGAAGAGGTAGAGAAGAGAGTTTATTAGACACAATAGACCAGTGAGCTGTGTAAGAGCAAACTATCTAGAGTCTTAAGGACTCCTACCTACAGACGCACCACCTTTTATACATATGAGCATTGGTCTGTGCGCACAGACTATGCAGCCCCATGACCGTGTACACGCAGCAACAAACCCAGACCCTCAACCCAGACTCACCCGGCCCCCATGAGGAGATGTGACTTGACCATCATCCATATCTCTTGATCTAATTGGTTGTACCGTACAGCCACCTTGCTGACATAACCCTAGACCGTCCTAACATAGGGGTGCGAGCCTCCTGCCATAAGTGATAACTTGTCCGTAGGCCTCCAGATAAAATAGAGAAAAATATAGAAAAATCGTTAGGTCATAACATGACCTCTCCCTTAAGACTTTGCGTCCCGAGAAGTTGAGTCGTTCAGTAGCCTCTGAAACGTGCCAGCCATATCTTCCTCGGCATAAATATCTTTCCGATCACCTTTCCACCGGCGCCAATTCCTTTCTAGCCGTTCAAGGTAATCGCATTCAAATTTTCTGTCTTCCCATCCAAACAGTCGTTTGGACACCGGTACCTGCGTGTGGTTCTGCCATTTTCGATAGTGAAGTACACAGGCATTAACTACTCGTTGAGGAGCCCCTGGATTTGCCTTGTGGAATTTTTGCACTTCCTTCTTGGCATTGGTTAAGTTCTCCGCCAGTTCCCATGTGGATTCCTCAACTGGGTAATTTTTCCATTTGACCAAGTATTCAAGGTGTCCCCCGGCGCGTCCACTGACTCGGCTGTCAACCACTTCTTCTACCTTGTATTCGTCGTCCTGAGATTCTTCTACCATCTGTAATTCTTTTCACTGCGCCACTTTCTCCTTTTGACCAGGGAAGGCGGGTTCATGGTAGGGTTTAAGTAAAACCTCATTGAATACGTTATAGATCTTCCATGACGCCGGAATTTTCAGCTGGTACGCGGACTCGCCCACTTTCTTGACAATCTCCAAGGGTCCCACAAATTTGCCATCAAACTTTTTGGTAGCTTGTATGACTGGTATATTCTCCATGCTGAGATAGACCTTATCCCCAGGTTTGTACTGTTGCGCCACTTGTTGGTTCTGGTCATACCGCTTTTTCATTACATCCACCACCTTTTCCAGAGCTTGTTTGGCCTTGGCGTGTATGTCTTCGACTTCCTTGGCGAGATCTTCTACTGCTACCACTTTTGGGTGGTGAAGGGGGTTTAGTCCTTTGTTTGGATGTTGTCCGTAGTTCATGAAAAAGGGGGAATATCCCATTGCTGAATGTACCCGGTCATTGTGACAGAACTGCGCTACCACCAACCAATCGCTCCAGTTATCCTGACAGTGATTGACAAACATCGTCAAGAATTCCTTGACTTCCTGATTGACGCGCTCCGTTTGTCCATCCATCTGTGGGTGATATGCCGTTGATTGATTAGCTTTGATGCCCATCATGCCATACAAATCATCCATAAACTTTGATGCGAACTGTGGTCCTCGATCACTGATGACCTTTCGTGGTAATCCATGTTCCCTGAATACGTTATCCCTAAATAGAATCGCCACCCCCTGTGATGTCACCAATGATGTTGTCGGAAGGAAATACGATTTCTTTGTGAAGCAATCTACTATGACCATGATCATGTCGTTACCCTTTGATTCCGGTAATGGCCCCATTAAATCAACTGATACGACCTCCCAAGGTTCTGATGGTACTTCATTTGGCACTAACAGTGCCGCTCACGGTTGCTGATCTGGTTTGGCTTTTTGACATGTTTCACATATGGGAATATACCGTTCGATGTCCTTGCACATGTTAGGCCACCAGAAGTTTCTTGTCAGGTTCTCCAGTGTCTTGGCTATGCCCGAATGTCCCCATGAATGATGGATTTGGATAAGGTTTTCCCTGAGCCGGATGTGTACTGGTACATACACTCTTCCCTTCCATTCTACTAGTCTGTTGGAGACCTTGAAGCTTTCATCCTGCTGTGTAATTCCCTGCTGTACCTGTGTCTCCCACTGTCGTTTAGGGATTTTACGGATATCTTCGATAATATCTTCTATGGCTTGATCATCGTCATATAGTCGAATGAACAGGTGTTCTTTTAGGAGTATAACCCCCTCATTATCGTTCCATCCCTTTTCATGACCCGCTCTCCTGGATAGTAGATTGGCTTTTGAATTCGACTTTCCCGACCTATGCTTGATAATGAAGTTGTAATCTTGCAAATCAGTTACCCATCTTGCCTGCTGCTGGTTAAGGTTCTGTGGTTTTCGGAAGTACGTTAAGTTTTGGTGATCTGTCAAGACCTCGACTGTTTCCTTAGCCCCCTTTAGATAATGAGACCATTCATAGAATGCGTGCATAACCGCCAGCATTTCCTTATCGTAAATCTCATAGTTCTGCTCCACGTCGTTGAGAGCCTTTGAAATAAAGGCCACCGGTCTCCACAGTCCGTCCTTTCCAACTTGTGACAAAATTCCACCAATTGCAAAATCAGATGCATCAACTTCTACTCGAAACTGCCCTTCGTCGTCAGGAATTTTGAGGACCACCTCCCTCGCCACAAGCTCTTTCAGTCCCTGAAAAGCCTGAGACTGCAACTCCGTCCATAACCAGTCAACCTTGCCCATTAACTTAGTCAATGGTTTTGCAACTTTTGCAAATCCCTCCACAAGTCGTCGATAAAAGTTGATAAAGCCCAGGAATTGTTGGAGCTCCCATTTGCAAGTTGGTTCTGGCCATTCAGCCAATGCCTTAACCTTTCCTGGTTCCATCCTGATCAAGTCCCGACTGATTACCAACCCCAAAAAGTCTATTTGCAGTTGATCGAACCAACACTTCTCCAGTTTCAGTGACAGCTTATGATTTTCCAGCTTTGCCAATATCCAGTTTACATGTTTGGTGTGTTCCTCTTGTGATGTCGGGAAAACCGGTGTGTCATCCGTGTGGGTAACTACCCATCCTTCTGCGATTTCTTGTCGGAATATGTCATTCATCATTGTTTGAAATGTCGCCGGTGAGTTTGTAAGACCAAAGAACATAACCAGCGGTTCGAATAGCCCCTGATTAGTATGGAAGGCGGCTTTCCATTCATCGCCTTCTTTAATCTGGACGTTATTATATCCCCATTGAATGTCCGTTTTGGAGAACACTTTAGCCTTTGATAATTTGTCTACTAGTTCTCCAATCAGGGGCAAGGGATATCGGTTTTTGATGGTCATTTCATTCAGTCACCTGTAATCTTGCACTGGTCTGAGCTTCCCATCCTTCTTTTTAACAAAGAAGAAGGGTGATGCCATAGGCGATTTACTCAGTTGGATGCGTCCCGTGTCCAAGTTTTCTTTTAGAAATTCGTCTAGCTGTGCTTGTTCGTCTCGATTTAATGGGTAGATCTTACAATCCACTGGTTTGGGTCCTGGTACTAATTTGATTGCATGATCCCAAGGCCATCGTGGTGGTAGTTCGTCAAAGGTCTCCTTCTCGAAGACCTTCCTATGCCCCAAATAGTGTCTTGGCACCACATCCTCTAGAGATCGCTTTGCTGCCGTGGCTGCTTCCTTGGCAGCGATATCCGTTGCTACCGATCATATCTTCAACTCATGTTCACCAATATGTACTGCTAGTAATTTCTCGCCTTCCTCCAAAGGCTCCATTGGGTCCATCTCCTCTTCTGGTTCACTGACCTCAGATCTATTCCAACACGTTCCTGGGCACCGGCTGAACATCACCTGTTGATGCCTCCAGTCGATTACTGGATTGTGCTTCTGTAGCCAATCGTACCCGATGAATAAATCAGTCTTGCCCAGTCTTGCCACTCCACACTCAATGACCTCTTCATGATCGCCAATTCGTAGCTTAAATTGCATCATGTATTCTAGGCTACCCATAGCATTGTGGGTTCCATCTGCATTATAGACTGGCATTGGTCTTAGCATTTTGCGTTTATTTAGTTTGTGTCATTCCACAAATTCATCGTTGATGCATGTGCCCATACAGCCTGAGTCTAGTAGCGCCTGGACCTCTATATTTTCTCCGGTGTCCATGGTGGTAATTATCGCTTTCAGGTTCATTTCCTGTTTACCTGTGGCTTTAACCATTTGACCTCTTAAATGTGTTAAGTTCCATAATGCATCTGACTCCAATAACTTGTTAAGCTGCTCCACTAATTCCTCGGTTGCCTCATTAATTTGTTTATTATGAACCCATTCTTTCAGGCACTGCACAGCGGTTTTTTTATCTTGCTGCCAAATGTGTCATAGTACCCATTCTGAAGACCAGGTTCTCAGCCTTGGTTTTGCGCTCATGCTTAAATTTCTCACTTGGTGGATTTGTGACCTGCACTCGTATAATAATTCTGGTAATACTATACAAGAGTCCTTGTCCGAGCTAGAAACCCTTTGAGCCAGTAGCGCTGAGCGCGCTCCTACTGGCTTCCGCCAAAACCCTTTGCCTTCCCCATTTCCTCCCATTGCTCCTCTGTGAGCTCCTTTATCCGCACTTCTCTCATGCGCCCCTTTCCTTTCTTGGTGCGCGTGTATTTCTTTGGTTCCTTGCAATCTGCCTTAAAGTGTCCTGGCTTTCCGCAATTGTAGCAAACGCACTCTTTGTGTTTCGTTGCATCTACATCCATTGCATCGGGATCTGTTGTCACCGGTTTGTATGTTGCAGGTTTGGGATACTTGTCGGTCGTTTTTTCCTTGTACGTGTTAAGTCCTGACTGCCCCCCGTAAGCTTTCTTGGCTTGGTGGTAAGCTTTTGCTAACTCAATTGCCCGATCCTGAATCTGTCTCAGGGTTGCATTGTCCGGTAAGTTGCCATGCTGGATCAGTTCTCATCCCAGGGCTGGATTGATGTGATCTTTGAACAGGTCAATCAGTGCCTTGCCATCCCATCCCAATAATGGTGCCTGTGTGTTGAACTGGATGATGTAATCCTCGACTAGGGAGTCTCCCTGTTTTAGGGCTACTAGTGTGGCCATTGCTTCCTCCTGTGTTTCCGTGGACATGAAGAAATCGTGCATTTCTTCCTTGAATTTCTTCCACCCTGTAAATGGAAACTTATGAGTTAATGGCCGTCACACCACCACGCTTCCTACATAGCTACCATTGTTGAGCTCCTCATATGTCAGATTTCCGGCCCATGCTGTGTTGGTGCAGGCCGCCTCATCGTATTCCTCTTGGGCCTCCTGCCATTGTCAAAGTTTTACACTAGCCCAGTCCCCAGCTCGATTCTTGTCCCCGCCCTTAATTCGATACAGACATATGGAGACTTGTCGGTTGAACTGTGTTTCCCTGGCTAGCCCGAAATAGGTTTGCATTTGGCGGCACCATGAATCAATGTATCGAGGGTCTCCCTGGTAATAGTCCAGCATTTCGGCCTTTGTGAGAGGTGTTGGCTCGGGTCTTGGATTGACTCGTCTCCATTCATTAATTACGTCGGATATTACTGCAGCCATGGCATTTGTCGTGTCTCGCCAGTCTTGTTCTAGCCATTCAATCTCATTGTTTCAAGCTGCGACATCCGCCGGTGTAGTGCCAGCTGGTTCTCCGACATCAATGACTTCTGGCTCCTCAGCATTGACATACCATCTCCATCCCATTACAGCATTATACAACCAGTTGATCATTTCGCCATTGTATACAAAAGCTCCAAGTCTTTTGTAGCCCATGCCTGTGGACATAATCAGGGATAATTCATTCCACCCTGATACCCCGTCTGATGCTTTTTTGATGTGGTAGCAATCTGCTACTCCATATGTCTTTCAAACCCTGATGGTGATGTTGGCATCCCTTAAACTCAGGTCCCATGCTACAACCTCATGGACCTGTGGGTATGCGGGCCACATGTATTCATTCCAGTAGCATTTCTTAATTAGGACTAGGTAGCAGTATCCTGGAACATCTGGATGTAGCCTGGTCTTGTCGCTAGGGTGTCGTTGACATGGGTATGGGTACAGCAGTGCGAATTCCTTGTCGACTTCTTGGCGCCAGTTATTTATAGCCATGACCACATGATCTTTGTAACCCTGATTTTTAAATTGTTTGAGTTTTCCTAGATCAATCCATTTTTCGGCCTCGGTGATCTGCACTTGCACTTGTCGAGCTCGTTCCTCAATTTGTGCCTTGACATCCTCACTGACCCATGGGATTGCAGGGTCCTTTTCGATCCAGTCGTCGACACATTGGATTGAACCATTATGCCATGTGTGATCAGCCCCCATTGTTCGTGTCAGGGATTTACTGGGTCCGGACCGACTTATGACCGCCTGGGAGTATGACATTTTCGGGACCAGGGACGTTTTGGAGCTCTTAAATGACTTCTGGGAGTTGGGTACTGATTGAATGAATGATGAAATTGTTGCTGTTTTTGGTTTCAATTTTCCCATACCGCCCAGAACTGCCTTTTTGGCATATTTGCCATTCAGTTCGAGATCTTCCAGATCTGCCCACATATATACATCATCCTCATATTTCTGGATGGCTGCCTCTTTGATTACATGGTACACTCCGTCCTCATCAGTGTCCTGGATTGCGAACCTCGCTTTTGTATCCCTAAGTTGGTTCCCATGACAAAATGTCCTCAAGGGTTGGGTACCCTGGCCAGTAAAACCTGTTATAGTACTCCTCTTTAAATAGAGTCATATAACAATAGCCATCTCGTTGCCATGGTGCGTCCTTGGGAATGTCCATCGTGTACTTGTGCGGCAACCGCGGGGGTTTCAGGATACTGACCCACGATCCTGTGAAGTCTAGTTCTTTCCCTAACTGCTTTAGGAACATATCCATGTGGATTAGTGGCATGGTAACCATGACTTCCCCTTTTGGCATAGGTATGGGTGTCTCCTTGTGCTCCTGTTTTCGGAGGTATGCCTTTAGATATGGATCATATCTAATTCCGGTGACTCGCTTAGCGTTCTCCTTTCAGTCCTGCATGCACTGTGCTTTTCCAGAACTAATATTTCCATTTGCGGCATGCATTAGCTGGTTTCGTTCTTTCGCCAATAGTGTCAACCCGTTGTGACATAATGCGATCACATCAAACCCTAGCAATAATAGCTGGACGTTTGATGGCGTATTGAAAAGGGCTTCCCGGACCGGCGACTCTGACTCATAGTTCCCTAGCAGATCCTGCAGGGTCTGCCGTTCCTTCTCGATCTGGGTTAAGTATGCGTGGTACTCTTTTTGCTCCTTTGCCGACTTTCGGCACTGTTCGAGGAGCGTTTCCCACGCCTCCTCCTGTTCCCTGATGGATTCTTGCTCAGCCACCCAGGCTTCGTGCTCTCGAATCCGTTGTTTGCGGCATGACTGCCATCGTTGTTCCTTTCTCCACACCTGCCATATGCGGACGTGAGCATCACGCTGTCGGTTGTCGGTCTGTACAGCCGTCTTGGATGATTTCTTTGGTTCTGCACATCCCTGTGCCCAATCGAGCTCAAACACTAGCCTGACTCCCATCAAGGACAAACCAGCCCTTGGTAATACGTAGTTGAATGGTCCCTGCATGTCGCCTAGAAGATCTTAGATAGATCTCTGTTGCCTTTTCTTCAATATCTCACGCTTCCTAACACGGATATTCTATGCTGCGGTCAATAATGCACCCGCATGCAATTCTTCGATTTAATTCCACCAACTGACTCAATAGCATGGTGCCCAGTGCTTCACTCAGATGTCCTTGTGCTCAGATCAATAGATCCGATACGTAATTGGTATTCTGAGACTGTATGCCTTGATACACGGCACGCCACCAAGTTGTCTTCATGGGTTCCACCCACTATTCCACAGTACTAGTGTAGGTACCTGATTCGACCCTGCCTGGTCTACTAATCAGCGAAGCCCCTACTCTCGTCTAGTACTGTTGTGTCGCCTAGTAATCGAGGCTGCTTGTGGCCATGTGTCGCAATGTGCACAAGGTCAGATGTCTGTTGAGAAACTTGGAAAGGCTTCGACGCTGTGAGTGACAGCGAGCAAGACGTGCTTGGCGCTGTAGACAATGATGAAGAGTTTAGAAGTAGTAAAGACTCTAGATTATGTTAGGACAAGCCAAACACAACCCAAAACCCTCACACGAGAAGAGGTAGAGAAGAGAGTTTATTAGACACAAGAGACCAGTGAGCTGTGTAAGAGCAAACTATCTAGAGTCTTAAGGACTCCTACCTACAGACGCACCACCTTTTATACATATGAGCGTTGGTCCGTGCGCACAGACTACGCAGCCCCATGACCGTGTATGCACAGCAATGAACCCGGACCCTCAACCCAGACTCACCTGGCCCCATGAGAAGATGTGACTTGACTGTCATCCATATCTCTTGATCTAATTGGTTGTACCGTACAGCCACCTTGCTGACATAACCCTAGACCGTCCTAACATAGGGGTGCGAGCCTCCTGCCATAAGTGATAACTCGTCTGTAGGCCTCCAGATAAAATAGAGAAAAATATAGAAAAATCGTTAGGTCATAACATGCAACATGAGACGTCGTAGGACAATCAGCCAACCAGATATAATAGGAATCATCATCAGATTGTGTAGCTGTAATTGAGTTAACATGATCTACATGTTTATCTCATGTGCTAGTATTCATGTTTATATCTGGATCAGGATCCAGAGGTACTTCCCTTGTATGGGAGTCATCAGCACATTTGTTTGTCGTGCATGACAAGTCAGGTACCTTGTCACCATCTCCTTTGGTCTCTTTCACCGGTCTCTTTCTCTTTCTGTCTTTACCACCTTTGCCATCCTTCTTGAGGAAGCAATCGGAAGTCCAGTGTCCACCGTGAGAGCAATGGTGGCACCATCCTTTCCCTTTAAAGAAACAGTCATCCCTTAGGTGACCATCTTTACAACAGATAGAGCATGTCCCATCAGAGGTTTTACGCTTCTTGTTACTGTAGTTTGACGATCCATCACCTGTACAGAAAGTCACATCAGATCCAGTGCGAATCTGCTGCTCATTTACGAGTCGGTCATGCTCAGCATGGAGTACTGAAGTCAATTGCATTGACGAGATCTTCAGGTTCTTGTTGCCATTCTGCATCCCAAGGAAAGATGTCGTGTAGGGGTCCCATGACTGCGGGAGCGAGGCAAGAAGAATGAGATTAAATAGTTGGTCATCAAGCTCGTAGCCCGTCATGGACAAGGAGTTACGTTGTTCTCCCATATTGTTTAAGTGATCAAGGATGTCGCTTTCTTCACAAGTGTGAGTCGAAAGAAGAGTATGTAGCTTAGTGATGATAGATTGAACCATGAATGATTCATGGAGGTCACAAAGAGCCTTCCATATCTCGCTCGAGGGTTTAAAGGTGTTGATGTCAGGGTTATAGCAGATGTGTTTCATCTGCTTTGACGAGATATTCTGTAGGATCAGGTATGACGCAGCCTGATCAGTGGCCTGCCAGTCTGAGTAGGCGATAGCATTGCTTTTGTCCGGGGAAGGGACGAGTCCTAGAATATAATTCTTGACATGATTTGCCCCTAAAAGAAAAATCATCCGAGTTTTCTAAGCAACCCAGTTGCTGTTGTTGAGAACATCCTCGTCTTGCATCTTCTGTCCAGAGAGAGATCTGAGATTGATACGAGCGACATGGGTGGTAAGGGACGTGATGGCAGCATCTGTACTCGGGCTGTTGGATGAAGTTGGCTGGTTGTGAGTGGTAGTTTCCAAGGTGCCCACACCAATGATCGGTTGAGTGATAGCGGCTGTAGTTCCGGCTGTAGTGGATCTGGCTGTAGCCATAGAACCTGCATTGGCAACAGCTGATTGTGTGGTAGTCAAGGATGGTTGAGCCGAGTTGGTAGTGCTCACTAGGGGACTTGACTCGGTAGTACCAAAACCATCCTGGCCTTGAGGCTGACCTGGATTGTTGGCGATATTTGCTGTGGGGCCCATAACCTGATGGAATGCGCGAGGTGTGACCGGCTAGCGGTGGAGTGCGTGGGAGTGGGCGTGTGACTTAAGGAACTGCTCAGACGAGGTTGTGGGAGCTCGTCAAGAGGATGATCTATTGCTCTGACTCGCTCTACGCTATAAGTACTCTCGTGCTGCTATATGTTCTACCGGAGGTTGACGTTCCCTTGGTGTGGCCGAGGGTTTGCTGAATACATCCATTTCCAACACTTTCAATGCTTTCCATAGCCACTTTGCCAGAGATCTTTCCTTCCTCTGCTTAATTAATTAATTAATTAATTTTTGAAAAAAGTCGTTGTCCCAGACATGGCATCAGAGCCTAATTTCATGCCAGGCGAGTTTTTCTTTCTCATAGAAATGTATATGTTGTGATGGCCACAGGCTGCTATGTATAAGATAGGTGTTGCTGCTGCACTCCCTCTTTGCCATCGCCACCCTGCACACGCCCCCGCCAAACGTCTTCACCTCTCTTGCCATCCCCTTCAACTGCGACAGACGCCATCCACACCCGTCTTGCCCTGCCCGATATTCTGCTGCATTGTCTCGAGAACCCACAACTCTGTGTGCTCTATGTCCACCTCGGCCACAATGTCCTGCTCACCTGCGAGCAGACTATGCTCTCTATGCCCTCGCATCGCCTTTGTTGGCATACGCTTTCCACTTTTCCCTGCCCAGCCCACCTCCTGCAGCTCATCACGCTGGATAGGCTTAACCGCGCCCACCTTCTTCCACTCAGCGTCAGCATCCTCATCGCTGCATTCATTTCCGAGGCTTACTGGCTTACCACTGTCTCCATCTCCATACCAACAACACCCAACACGCACCCATCCGAAACATGACAATAAGCTTGAAAACTGTTCATGAATCGCAAGACAAAAGCGAAAAAAGGACTCACCATATTACCAATAAACTTGCCTGCTGCGCAACATATCCAGCGTCTGCAAAACTGGCTTCTGCTCCAACTCAGCGCCAAGTCCCGACTGGTCATTAACATTTCCCTCTCCCCCTGGTCCACATCCATTTAGTCCTCGTGCAGTTCTTTGAATCTGCCCTGTCCTCCTTTTTCACCTCCCTCTACGTGCCCATCTCCAAACACTTTCCCAAGATGCCCACGTTCGCTGGCCCTCGTTTATCGCCTTATGACCCCCTCAACGAGCTGCTCGTCCTGTACATCTGGCGGGCAACTTTGACAAGCACTGCTGACACTTTATCAACTACTCCTCGGGTTACAATGGGTGCAACCGTGTCAGGGACATACGAGGGCAGGTGGAGGGCCTGTGCAAGGTGTTATGTGATGATGAACGGTAAGGGGAGGTTGGATGAGCTTAAGGCAGTGCTAGTAGCATCAATCAAGTTGGAGAACGCATGTGTGATCTTGCCTCTCCTCTCAC
>MIPV01008231.1:0-18437 GCA_001983365.1 Amanita bisporigera | reverse complement strand
CACTTACATTTTATTCTTGCTGTGTTCTGCTTATTGATCACTCAATGTTAGTTTAAAAAACTGAAGAATCATCGCTCAGAATGACCTTCTTATATAGACTTTTGGAACCCTAACCTAAATACAATGTACACTACCCGTTATGGTTATCGGAACTGCTTTTGGTGCCGTAATGAGTCATTCTGAGTCATATCTATTAATATACCTTCCATAATAATCCATATGACTCATTTTCGGAGCCATATGACTCATGCGCAGTCATAATCTATTTATAGATGTTCTAGATTGTTCTATATGACTCATGCTAATGGAACCGATGATCTGGTGAGTCATTTGCATGACTCATTATCATTAGTTAAATATGAAACACATAAATAATAGTTATTAATTCTAATCTAATAATATTAGATATGATGTAGATATGATAAGATATAGATAAGATTATAGATTTAGATAAGATAACTAATGAAGCACATTAGATTATTAACTAATGAAACCCCTTAGAGTTTCGACATCATGCACATTACTCATGCCAGCATCAGATACAAAACCTTCAGTGATCCCGCTACCCCATGCTACCAATCACACATGAAGTGTCTGTCACAAGCACGAAGGATCGCGCTGGTTGTCTGATAAAGAAACGCCCAGCATTATCCATGATAGGAAATGCCACTGCTCCACAGAACCAATCAGTGGGCGAAAGCTTATACCAATCCAGCACAATGGATGTTGATCACTGCAGACCATCACATTAGCAAAGAGCTATATCAAGTACAAAGGGAACGAGTCCAGACTGTCAGGTTGCAGCAATCAACAAAAAATGCAGCGCTTGTTACAGTTTCTTTTTCCTTTCCTTGTCATCATTATTACTCAGCGGACGGATACATCCTAGTTATATCATCATTATTACCATACGCACTGCCTCGGACGTTATTTCCGTTTAGTAGTTACCTTCATCTTTCCTTCTCCAGTAGCTACAGCTTTTCTTCCTTTTTCGTCATCTCTATTGTTCTCCAAACGTATATAAAGATCTATCCTGTACAGTAGAACCCCAGATCCAACTTAGACGAGTTTTACCTTCTTCTCAGCCTCTGAATCATCGCCTCTCTTCCTCATTGCTGAACGCATTGACCTAAGGGCCTTCGTCATCATTAGACTTAGCGTCCTCATCGTTCTATCAATAGTTGTCATGACTGGGAGCAGACCGAGACTCTGTTCGTCGTTTCTAAGTACAACGAAGAAGGCATCGTCCATAACATAAGTTGGATCTCAAGGAACCGCTCAGTGCATCGTCACTAGCAAGACATCATTGATCTCAAAGACTTCAAAGAAAGACCTCCTAATGGAGCAGTCCCTTTTGACGGAGATTTCTATCTCGAAAGAACAGAAGTCTTCTTTTCCGCACTCAGTAATCAGTGGTGTTGGAGAGGAGTAAAGAAGAACATCCCTATCGACGAAAGCTATTTTACAGGAGAATATGAAGAAGGAGATCCAGACGAAGAACTACCCAGGAAACTTTGGATCAAGTGGTACAACAAAGAATACGACGTTAAACACCTCCTTCTAGAAAAACCCATCACCGAACCAGAAACTACCTGGTGGACAGAATTCGCACCATATTACAAACTCAGTCTAGGAGCAGCATTTTTTGCAGCATCACCCGAAACTGTCACAGCCTGGTACCAGTTTTGCGAAGAAAAAAGGAACGAACTAGACAAAGAACCAAAGAAGGAAGAAGAACCCAAGAAAGAAATGACCGACACAATGGAGATTACCAAAGGAGATATCAAACCACAGCCCATCAGGGTCTTTACAGGAAAGCGAATGGAAGCGCAGTCATTTTTAGATTCCCTCGAAGACTTCTTCGCTCTTAACGAAAATAACTATAAGGGCAAGGATGAGAAAAAAATCAGATACACTCTAGCATGCCTAGGACCAGAATTAGACAACTGGAAAACGATCATCAGAGGCGAGTTAAACGCCAACAAAGGAGAGGCAACAGGAATACAGTGGAATAACCATGAAACATTCCATCAACGTTTCATTGCCGATTGGGGAGAAATTAACAGTGCAGTCAGGGCCCTGAATGAACTAGCCAATTTAAGCGTAGGAGGGGGAGTTTCAGTCCCTGAATACATCCGAAAATTCCGCACCCTGATCGAACTCACTGGCCTTACTGGATTAACCGCCCAACTCCAGGCCTTTGTCCGAAAACTCCCAGATAGCATCACTACCAAAGTCTTAGAACATCAGATGGATTATAAAACCATGAATGACGCATACACAAAAGCAGAACAGCTCCACTTCGCTTGGGAAACCATGCGACTTATGGGAAAAGGATCCAGATCAGGAGAACGATCCGGTTTCAACCGAAACTCTAACAGGGGCAATCAAACAGGAGCTAATCGGACCGTTAACATTATGCCCACTGGACGATTAACCGAAGCACAAAAGGAGGAATACAGGAAAACAGGGAAATGCTTCAGATGTGGTACACAGGGACACATCTCCTGGAACTGCCCCAAACGCAGCAATAACTCATCCGGATCCTCCTCCCAGGGGAGAAATATTCGCGCGATCACCGAGGAAAAACCCACCGAAGAAACAGGCGGCTCAATCAAAACGATCAGGGCAATGTTGACCAAACTAACCGAGGAAGAAAGGAACACCTTCCTAAACAAACTTGAAACAGAGGGTTTTTAACCAGGAAGCGTCAGGCAGCAGTTGACACTTCCTCCAATGGACTAAAACAGTTAGCACTTGATTCTGTAATCGTACAATCAGACAATAACAAAAGAATCTCGATCCCTGTTCAATCGCCCGACCTACCTGCTGAAACCTCTGCATTAATTGATTGCGGAGCTGATGGAAATTTTATTGACAAAGAAATCATGACGAACCTATCAAAAGAGAAATTACGAAAACCTCTCCGAGTACGAAACGCTGATGGAACAATTAATACCAATGGAGTAATCACTCACAGGACACGCATCAACTACTCCATAGGAGGAACAATGTATGACAATTGGTTCTTGATCACAAAACTAGGAGAACAGCGCCTAATCCTGGGAATTCCCTGGTTGGAGAAACACAATCCAATGATTAATTGGAAAAGCAAAACGATTCAGCTGGAACAAATTAAAAGAGAAGATGATCGACCGATCTGGCAGATGGCTCTTGATAGTAAACAGTGGGGAGAAGACGATTACTGGATCAGAGTAAAAACGTCGACTTCTCAATCACTAGAACACCAGCTAAAAAAGGACGAACCGCCGACTACCCTACCATCAGAATACAATAAATGGAGGGAAGTCTTTGAAAAGAAAGCCTCGGAATGATTCCCATCAACTAGACCCTGGGATCATGCGATCGAACTAAAACAAGGTTTCTCTCCGAAAGTGAGCAAGATCTACCCACTGTCCTTAAAGGAACAATCATCCTTGGATGAATGGATCACAGAACAAGTCGCAAAAGGATACATTAGACCGTCAAAATCCCCACAGGCCTCTCCATTCTTCTTTGTTGCGAAAAAGGAAAGCGGCGCTTTGAGACCATGTCAGGATTACAGATACCTAAATGAATGGACAATCAAAAACGCTTATCCGCTACCCCTTGTTTCCGATCTAATGACAAAAATATCCGGAGCCCAATATTTTACGAAACTAGACCTCAGATGGGGATACAACAATGTCCGGATCAAGGAAGGAGACGAATGGAAGGCCGCATTCATAACAAACAGGGGCCTTTATGAACCGACAGTAATGTTCTTTGGTCTCTGCAATTCACCATCAACATTCCAGACAATGATGAATGAATACTTTTGAGATATGATTAACGAAGGATGGCTCATTATTTACATGGACAATCTTCTAATCTGCGCCAATATGAAAGAAGAATTAGAGATACGAACGAAACGTGTCCTTCAGAGATTACAGGAAAATGATCTCTTCCTGAAACTCGAAAAATGCAAATTCACTGTACAAGAAGTCGAGTTTCTTGGCATGATCATCAAACCAGGGCGAATACAGATGGATCCGATCAAATTGGCAGGAATAGCCGACTGGCCAGCCCCTTCTACAGTTAAACAAGTTCGATCATTCCTTGGATTTGGAAACTTTTATCGACGATTCATCAGAAACTTCGCATCACTAGCGAAGCCACTCACCGACTTAACCAGGAAGGACATGCCATTCACATGGGGCGCAGAGCAGCAGAAATCGTTCAATGAACTAAAAGAAAAATTCGCATCCCCATGCCAGTGCTATTAATGCCGGATGTAACAAAACCATTTATTCTTCAAACGGACGCATCTAACAAAGCAATTGGAGCGGTGTTAAAACAAGCTGATGAAACAGGAGCCCTACACCCTTGTGGATTTATCTCACATGCATTAACCCCAACGGAGCAAAATTATCAGATCTATGATCAGGAACTGCTAGCAATCATCAAAGGACTCGCAACTTGGAGGCATTTATTACATGGGTCACCACATACAACAATTATACATTGTGATCACAAAAACCTGTCATTCTACCGCACACCACAATGATTAACACCCAGACAAGCACGATGGTCTTCATTTTTATCCGAATTCGACCTACGCATCGAACACGTCCCTGGAACAAAAATGTTTGAAGCTGATGCATTGTCAAGACGTCCAGATCATATGGGGAACAAAGAACAACCGGAAGAAATGATGGTTTTACCTCCTGAACGATTCATTAACTTGATCGCAGAAGACTTGGTAACAGATCTCCAAAAGGCAATGTCAAAAGATGATTTTGGACGAATCCTGATCGAGGTAGTTGAGAAGCACCACGCTCCACCGATCAAATCACAGCTTCAGGACTGGACATACGTAAATGGACTAATTCACTATCAAGGGAAGGTCTATGTCCCTGATCATGACGGTTTGCGTACAAAGTTGATCAAGGAGATACACGAAGCAATTACATCAGGACATCCTGGACGTTTTAAAACATTGGAATTACTCAAGAGGGACTATTGGTGGCCAGGAATGTACAGGCATGTAAAAGAATGGATTGAAGGTTGCGCATTGTGCCAACAGATGAAGGTTAACACGCACCCAAACACACCAGCGTATCAACCAATTCAATCGAAAGCTACACGGCCATTTCAACAAGTTACCCTGGACTTCATCACCGATCTACCCCTTTCAGACAGTTTCGACTCTATTTTGGTCACGGTGGACCATGGTCTTACAAAGGGGGTAATTTTCACACCATGCAACAAAACAATCGATGCTCTGGGAACAGCAAACATATACATTACCGAGATCTTCAAGCGATTTGGCCTCCCTGACACGCTCATCTCAGATAGAGGACCACAGTTCTCAGCAAAAGTCTTCCAAGAAATCAGAAAAGCGCTAGGAATCGACCACAGGATGAGCACAGCATATCACCCACAGACCGATGGAGAGACAGAACGAGTCAACCAAGAGTTAGAAGTCTATCTTCGAATGTTCTGCACTAACGAACCGCACAAATGGAAAGGACTACTCCCAATTGCCGAATTTGCTCACAATAACCGACATCACGATGCCATCAAAGCATCACTGTTTCAGCTAATGTATGGAACCGATCCTGTGGCGCTTCCTACTGCTTCCCACAAAATGAGTACACCTGCAGCAGAAGAACGACTATTACAGTTACGAAAAGCAAGGGAGGAAGCGTTAGCAGCACACAAATTAGCTAGACAACTAGTGGCAAAACGATGAAGGGACAAATCCATACGGTTCGAAAAAGGCGATAAGGTCTGGCTCAAAAATAGGAATCTACACATTCCATATCAGTCAAGGAAGCTAGCGCCTAAACGGGAAGGACCCTTCATTGTTGAGCAAGTATTGGGACCGGTGACGTACAAATTGAAATTACCAAAGCAATGGCGCATTCACCCTGTGTTTCATGCGTCCCTATTATCCCCTTACAAACAAACCGAAGCTCATGGTCCAAACTATACGACACCACCCCCTGATCTTGTAAATGGAAATGAGGAATATGAGGTAGAAGCAATTCTCGCACACCGAAAACGCGGCGCAGGGTATCAATACCCGGTTAAATGGAAAGGCTACGGATCAAATGACAACTCGTGGGAACCTGAGCGCAATTTGGGTAATGCTGCGGAAGTTCTACTGGGGTATAAAACAAGGAGACAACTGTAGAGAAAAGAAGAGCTATCATGGTCACATATCACAACCACAGGCACCTCAAACTCAACAGTATATATGCACGAAACTATGCTCCTGTTCACGCCAAAGTCTCAGCATCACGAAAACTCCCACAACACATACAATTTTTCATTCTCGAACCATACCATCTTCACCCCTTCCGAGGACGATATTCATTTCATTATAGGGACAGGAACATAAGATGCGTCACGGTCGAAACAACTCGGGGAAGACCTCTACCCTTAAACCCAAGACATAACCATAATCAGATCACACACGACCCACTCTACTATACCCCTGAACGATGCGACGAGAGGATAAGACAGAATATAGAAGCCATTCAGACATTGAACAACTGGATCGATAACAGGTCTTATAGCATTGTTAATAACACTTGGACAACTGAAGATCCGGGAAGAGATAACAATGACAACAGAGCGGAAGAAATTAGCGACCAGTGGGAAGACCTAGGAACGATATACTACGAAATGTTCCCACCACGAGTAATCCCTTTGCGCACCCCTTTCATTCTCCCACCAAGTTACGCAACCACCACAAATCGCCAGATGCCTCCTCCACCATGCACTCCGAACCCACCATTTTACAACCAACACGAATTTGAACCAGGGTACCCTAGAGTTCGAAGTATTATCAGGTGGACAAATAATGGATGGCAATACTACTATCCAAACTATGAAAGCTACGACGAAATGGAATCGCCTTCTGATCCAGGAACAATACCAACATCCCCTACATCAGCTACATCAGCTGAACAATTTACAGAAGAATTATTTCAAGCGATCCTGCAATGACCCGCGGATGATCCAATATGGGACGTTTCCTACGAAGAACCCACGATCGAGGAACTAACCAGAAACGTTACAAGCAATTGGCCAGATACAGACGAATTAATCATGCTGGATGATGAAGAATTTGAAAATAGCCTTGGGAATGAAGGAAACAGTTGAAACGGTCAATCTCTATAAAATCGCATAAAAACTCAAGGGATCCCAATCCATTCTGGATATCCGCAGTCTTCGACGCACTCCCGCCTTTTCAAATCTCCGATCACTTCTCGTCATCTCATCCCTCACAATGTCTGACTTCACCAACGTTTTCGTCGCCACCACCTCCGGCCCTGTCCAAAACCTCGCATCTGTCACCTCTGACCTTCACCATTCGGCAGTCAGAGTCATAATGGAAGTGGACGCCGTCATCCACAACTCCATCGAGATCCCTCGCTCCGCCGTCCCCGATCAAGAATCCTCTCAGGATCGCATGGTGCTCCAACACCTTCGTCGCACCTTGAGAGCGACTCAAAGACTTATTGACGCCGCCATAGCCGACATCGACATCATAACCAATTGGCACGACAAAACCGATGGCGATGGATGGGGGGGTGACAACAGTAACAACGGATGGGGACAGGGCAATTAGAAGTCGGTGACTTCTCCCATACGAAGGGGGTAATGTTACAGTTTCTTTTTCCTTTCCTTGTCATCATTATTACTCAGCAGACGGATACATCCTAGTTATATCATCATTATTACCATACACACTGCCTCGGACGTTATTTCCATTTAGTAGTTACCTTCATCTTTCCTTCTCCAGTAGCTACAGCTTTTCTTCCTTTTTCGTCATCTCTATTGTTCTCCAAATGTATATAAAGATCTATCCTGTACAGTAGAACCCCAGATCCAACTTAGACGAGTTTTACCTTCTTCTCAGCCTCTGAATCATCGCTGAACGCATTGACCTAAGGGCCTTCGTCATCATTAGACTTAGCGTCCTCATCGTTCTATCAATAGTCGTCATGACTGGGAGCAGACCGAGACTCTGTTCGTCATTTCTAAGTACAATGAAGAAGGCATTGTCCATAACAGCGCTAATCAGGAAGTCACCGGCGCTCATTGATGAACCATAGTGTCAAAATGCGAGTAAAACACCAGTAGCTACAGTGACCATCTGTTCCAGTTACCACAATGACAGCACAGTGAGCGGAATGCCCTGGAAAATAGTAGCAGGATGTGCGTCCATAGGAGAAATTCGACAGAGTCCAACGATGTTAGTAGAGCTCAAAAATGTATAAAAACTGTAGCATAACCATAGTAAAAACAATCAATCCACTGAGTTTCTCCCTCTTCGACGTCTAAAGACTGCTATGCCTCAAGTTTCTGCTCTTTACTGCATCTATATGCTTGAAGCCACCTTGCACGGAGCGTGGATTTTGACCTTCGTTTTCAGTACTCTGCGCATAGTTCTGTGAAACACCCGCCACCGCTGTCAGCTTCATCACACAAAGTTCAATACCCATATGTCTGTGGTTACCTGTGCCATGTTCCGCAGTCTGCCACCGTTTTCCGGGATTGACAGTCTGTGCTATTCTGCAAGTCACGCGCTATGCCATCTAGCGAGGGTTCATCGGTGTTATGGACGATGCCTTCTTCGTCGTACTTAGAAATGATGAACAGAGTCTTGGTCTGCTCCCAGTCATGACAACTACTGATAGGACAATGAGGACGCTAAGTCTGATGATGACGAAGGCCCTTAGGTTGATGCATTCAGCGATGAGGAAGAGAGGCGATGATTCAGAGGCTGAGAGGAAGGTAAAACTCATCTAAGTTGGAGCTGGAGTTCTACTGTACATGAGTGGCCTTTATATACGTTTGGGAGACAATAAGAATGTCATAAAAGGAGAAGAGGCTGTAGCTACCTAAGAAAGGAAAAGTGAAAGAAGCTACTGAATGGAAATAATGTCCAAGGCGATGCATATAGTAATGATGATGATATAACTAGGATGCATCTGTCTGCTGAGTAATAACAATGACAAGGAGAGAAAAAGAAACTGTAACATTACCCCCTTTGTATGGGAGAAGTCACTGACTTCTTCTATGCATCCTGCCCCCAACCATTGTTACTGTTATCTCCTCCCCATCCATTGCCATCTGTTTTGTCATGCCAGTTGGTAAGGATGTCGAGGTTGGCTATGGTGGCGTCAAGGAGTTTTTGTGTTGCCCTTAGCGTGCGTTGAATGTGTTGGATCACTGTGCAATCCTGCATGGATTCCCGGTCGGAGAGGGCAGAACGTGGGACCTCGAGGGAGTTGTGGATGGCAGCGTTGACCTCCATCAAGACTCTGACCGCTGAGTGGTGCACATCAGATGCCATGGCTGATACATTTTGAATGGGGCCAGAGGTGGTGGCAATGAAAACGTTGTTGGCGAGGTCAGACATTGTGAGGGAGGAGGCGATAAAGCATTGATGAAGATTGGAAAAAGCGGGGGTGCATCAAAGACTGTGGATATCCAGAATGGATTGGGATCCTTCAAACTTCATGCAGCTTTTTATAGAGATCGACCACTTCCTTCATCTCTGGCATTGTTCTCAAAATCTTCGTCATACTGTGCAATTAAGTCATCTATATCTGGCCAGTTGTTTGTAACACTTTCGGCTAGTTCCTGGACCATGGGTTCTTCGTAAGAAACGTCCCATATTGGATCATCTGTGGGTCATTGCAGGATCGCTTGAAACAGGCCTTCTGCAAATTGTTCAGCCAGAGCATTTAGTATAGGGGATGCTGGTGTTCTTCCTAGATCAGACGATGACTCCATTCCATCATAGTCCTCGTAATTTGGGTAGTAATATTGCCAACCATTATTTGTCCTCCTAATGGTACTTTGTTCCCTGGGGTATCCTGGTTCGAACTGATGCTGATTGTAAAATGGTGGGTTCGGGGTGCATGGGGGAGGAGGTATTCGATGGTCCATGGCAATTTGATAGCTTGGTGGGAGAACAAAAGGGGTGGACAATGGGGTTACTCATGGTAGGAACATGTCATCATACTTCCTTCTTACATCTTCACATTGATCGCTAATTTCTTCCACTTCATTGTCCCTATTACTCTTCCCAGATCTTTGGTACTCCACTCGTTTTTGATGATGTCATACAACCTGTTGTCGATCCAGTCATCTAATGTCTGGATGGCTTCTTTATTTTGTCTTATTCTCTTGTCACTTCATTCAGGTGTATAGTAGAAAAGGTCGTGTGTGATCTGATTATGGTTATGTCTTGGGTTCAAGGGTAGGGGTCTCCCTTGTGATGCTTCAATGGTGACACATGCTATATCTCCTGCTTTGTAATGAAATGAATGTCGTCCTCAAAAGGGATGAAGGTGATACGGTTCAAGAATAAAGAATTGTACATGTTGTGGGAGTTTTCTTGATGCTGAGAATTTGGCATGAGTGGGAGCATAGTTCTGTGCATATATGCTGTTGAGTTTGAGATGTCTGGAGTTGCGATATGTGACCATGATTGCTCTTCTTCTCTATAGTTGTCACCTGGTTTTATACTCCAGTAGAACTTCTGCAGCATTACCCAGGTCGCACTCAGGTTCTTACAAGTTATCATTCAATCTGTAGCCTTTCCATTTAACCAAATATTGATATCCTGCGCCACGTTTTCAGTGTGTGAGAATTGCTTCTACCTCATATTCCTCATTTCCATTTATGAGATCAGGAGGTGGCATCATGTAGTTTGGGCCATGAGCTTTGGTTTGTTTGTAAGGGGATAATAGGGATGCGTGAAACACAGGGTGAATGCACCATTGCTTTGGCAATTTCAATTTGTACATCACTGGTCCCATTACCTGTTCGACAATAAAAGGTCCTTCCCATTTAGGCGCTAGCTTCCTTGACTGATATGGAATGTGTAGATTTCTGTTTTCGAGCCAGACCTTATTGCCCTTTTCAAATTGTATGGATTTGTCCCTTTGTCTTTTTGCCACCAGTTGCCTACCTAATTCGTGTGCTGCTAGTGCTTCTTCCCTTGCTTTTTGTAGCTGTTGCAGTCGTTCTTCTGCTGCAGGCATACTCATTTTGTGGGAAGCGGTAGGGAGTGCCACAGGGTTGGTCCCATACATTAGTTGAAACAGCAATGCTTTGATGGCATCATGGTGTCGATTATTGTGTGCAAATTCTGCTATTGGGAGTAATCCTTTCCATTTGTGTGGTTCATTAGTACAGAACATTCAAAGATAGACTTCTAATTCCTGGTTGACTCGTTCTGTTTCTCCATCAGTCTGTGGGTGATATGCTGTGCTCATCCTGTGGTTGATTCCTAGTGCCTTTCTGATTTCTTGGAAGACTTTTGCTGAGAACTGTGGCCCTCTATCTGAAATGAGCGTGTCAGGGAGGCCAAATCATTTGAAGATCTCATTAATGTATATGTTCGCCATTCCCAGAGCGTCGATTGTTTTGTTGCATGGTGTGAAAATCACCCCCTTTGTAAGACCATGGCCCACTGTGACCAAAATAGAGTCAAAACCATCCGAAAGAGGTAGATCAGTGATGAAATCTAGAGTGACTTGTTGAAATGGCCACATCGCTTTTGACTGAATCAGTTGATATGCTGGTGTATTTGGGTGTGTGTTAACCTTCATTTGTTGACATAACGCACAACCTTCAATCCATTCCCTCATATGTCTGTACATCCCTGGCCACCAATAGTCTCTCTTGAGTAATTCTAGTGTTTTAAAATGTCCAGGATGCCCTGATGTAATTGCTTTGTGTACTTTCTTGATCAAGTTTGCATGTAGTCTGTCATGATCGGGGACATAGACCTTTCCCTGATAGTGAATTAATCCATTTATGTATGTCCAGTCCTGAAGCTGTGATTTGATTGGTGGAGCATGGTGTTTTTCAATGACCTCAATCAGGATTCGTCCAAAATCATCCTTTGACATTGCCCTCTGGAGATCTGTTACCAAATCTGCTGCTATCAAGTTGATGAATCGTTCAGGAGGCAGAACCATCACATCTTCTATTTGTTCTTTGTTCCCCATATGGTCTGGGCACCTCGACAGCGCGTCGGCTTCAAACACCTTTGTTCCTGGGACATGTTCGTTTCGTAGGTCAAATTCTGATAAAAATGATGACCATCATGCTTGTCTAGGTGTTAACCGTTGTGGTGTGTGGTAAATGACAGGTTCTTGTGGTTGCAATGTACGATTGCTGTATGCAGTGATCCATGTAACAGATGTCTCCAAGTGGCAAGTCCTTTGATGATTGCCAGCAGTTCTCGATCATAGATCTGGTAATTTTGCTCCATTGGGGTTAGTGCATGTGAGATAAATCCACAGGGGTGTAAGGCTCCTGTTTCATCTGCTTGCTTCAACACCGCTCTGATTGCTTTGTTAGATGCATCAGTTTGGAGAATGAATGGTTTCGTTACATCTGGCATTAATAGTACTGGCATAGATGCAAATCTTTTCTTTAGTTCATTAAATGATTTCTGTTGTTCTGTGCCCCATGTGAATGGTGTGTCCTTTCTGGTCAGATTGGTAAGTGGTCTTGCCAATGATGCGAAGTTTCTGATGAATCATCGGTAGAAATTTCCAAACCCAAGGAAAGATCGGACCTGTTTGACTGCAGAAGGGGCTGGCCAATTGGCTATTCCTGCCAGTTTGATCGGATCCATCTGTATTTGTCCTGGCTTAATGATCATACCAAGAAACTTGACTTCTTGTACAGCGAATTTGCATTTTTCAAGTTTCAGGAAGAGATCATTCTCCTGTAGTCTCCAAAGAACGTGTTTCATTTGCGCTTCTAACTCCTCTTTTGTGTTGGCGCAGATTAGAAGATCGTCCATATACATGATGAGCCATCCCTCATTAATCATGTCTCAAAAGTATTCATTCATCATTGTTTGGAAGGTCGATGGTGAGTTGCAAAGGCCAAAGAACATCACTGTTGGTTCATAAAGTCCTCTGTTTGTGATAAATGCAGCCTTCCACTTGTCCTCTTTTTTGATCCAGACATTGTTGTATCCCCATCTGAGGTCCAGTTTTGTGAAATATTGGGCACCAGATAGTTTCATCATTAGATCAGAAACAAGAAGTAGCGGATAAGCGTTCTTGATTGTCCATTCATTCAGGTATCTGTAATCCTGACAAGGCCTTAAAGCACTGCTTTCCTTTTTCGCGACAAAGAAAAATGGAGAGGCTTGTGGGGATTTTGATGGTCTAATGTATCCTTTTGTGACTTGCTCTGTGATCCATTCATCCAAGGATGATTGTTCCTTTAGGGATAGCAGATAGATCTTGCTTACTCTGGGAGAGAATCCTTGTTTCAGTTCAATCGCATGGTCCCAGGGTCTGGTTGATGGGAATCGCTCCAATGCTTTCTTTTCGAAGACTTCTTTCCATTCATTGTACTCTAATGGTAAGGTGGTTGGTGGTCCATCCTTTTTGAGCTGGTGCTCCAGTGATTGGGAAGTCGACATTTTTACTCTGATCCAATAATTGTCTTCTCCCCATTGTTTACTATCAAGTGCCATTTGCCAGATTGATTGGTTATCTTCCTCTTCGATTCGTTCCAGCTGAACTGTTTTGCTTTTCCAATTAATCATCGGATTATGTTTTTCCAACCAGGGGATTCCCAGAATTAGATGTTGTTCTCCTAGTTTCATGATCAGGAACCAATTGTTATACACTGTTCCCCCTATGGAGTAATTGATGCATGTCCTGTGAGTGATTACACCATTGGTATTAATTGTTCCATCAGCATTTTGTACTTGGAGTGGTTTTCTTAACTTCTCCTTCTGTAAGTTTTTTGTGATTTCTTCATCAATAAAATTCCCATCAGCTCCACAGTCGATTAGTGCAGAGGTTTCAGCAGGTAGATTGGACAATTGAACAGGGATCGAGATTCTTCTGATATTGTTTGATTGTACAATTACAGAATCAAGTGCTAATTGATCTAGTCCATTGGAGGAAGTGTCAACTGCTGCCTGACGCTTCCTGATTAAAAACCCTCCATTTCAAGTTCGTTTAGGAAGGTGTTCCTTTCTTCCTTGGTTAATTTGGTCAACATTGCCCTAATCGTTTTGATTGGGCCTCCTGTTTCTTCGGTGGATGTTTCCTTGGTGACTGAGTGAATATTTCTGCCCTGGGAGGAGGATCTGGATGAGTTATTGTTGCGCTTAGGGCAGTTCCATGAAATGTGTCCCTGTATTCTGCATCTGAAGCATTTTCCTGTTTTCCTATATTCCTCTTTTTGTACTTTGGTTAATCATCCAGTTGGCATCGCATTGATGGTCTGATTAGATCCTGATTGACTGCCCCTGTTAGAGTTTTGATTGAAATTCGATCGATCTCCTGATCTGGATCCTTTTCCCATGAGCCTCATAGTTTCCCAAGCAAAATGGAGCTGCTCTGCCTTTGTATAGGCATCGTTCATGGTTTTATAATCCATCTGATGCTCCAGGACTTTGGTAGCAATGCTGTCTGGGAGTTTTCAAACAAAGGCCTGGAGTTGAGCAGTTAATCCAGTAAGGCCAGTGAGCTTGATTAAGGTTCGGAATTTTTGGATGTATTCAGGGACTGAAACTCCTACGCTTAAATTGGCTAGTTTGTTTAAGGCCCTGACTGCACTGTTGATCTCTCCCCAATCGGCAATGAAATGTTGATGGAATGTTTCATAGTTATTCCATTGTATTCCTGTTGTTTTTCCTTTGTTGGCGTTTAACTTGCCTCGAATGATCATTTTCCAGTTGTCCAGCTCTGGTCCTAAGCATGCTAGAGTGTATCTGATCTTTTTCTTGTCTTTGCCCTTATAGTTATTTTCATTAAGAGTGAAGAAATCTTCAAGGGAGTCTAGAAATGACTGCACCTCTGTTCGCTTTCCTGTAAAGACCCTGATGGGCTGCAGTTTGATATCTCCTTTGGTAACCTCTGTTGTGTTGGTCATTTCTTTCTTGGGTTCTTTGTCTAGTTCGTCCCTTTTCTCTTCGCAGAATTGGTACCAAGCTGTGACAGTTTCAGGTGGTGCTGCAAAAAACACTGCTCCTAGACTGAGTTTGTAGTATGGTGCAAATTCTGTCCACCAGGTAAGTTCTGGTTTGGTGATGGGTTTTTCTAGGAGGAGATGTTTAACATCATATTCTTTGTTGTACCACTCAATCCAGAGTTTTCTGGGTAATTCTTTGTCTGGATCTCCTTCTTTGTATTCTCCTGTAAAATAACTTTCGTTGATAGGGATGTTCTTCTTTACTCCTCTCCAACACCACTGGTTACTGAGTGCAGAAAAGAAGACTTTGGTTCTTTCGAGATAGAAATCTCCATCGAAAACGACTGCTCCATTAGGAGGCCTTTCTTCAAAGTTCTTAGGATCAATGATGTCTTTGCTAGTGACGATGCACTGAGCAGTTCCTTGAGTTCCAACTTATGTTATGGACAATGCCTTCTTTGTCATACTTAGAAACGATGAACAGAGTCTCAGTCTGCTCCCAGTCATGACAACTACTGATAGGATGATGAGGACACTAAGTCTGATGATGACGAAGGCCCTTAGGTTGATGCATTCAGCGATGAGGAAGAGTCAGAGGCTGAGAGGAAGGTAAAACTCATCTAAGTTGGAATTGGAGTTCTACTGTACATGAGTGGCCTTTATATACGTTTGGGAGACAATAAGAACGTCAGAAAAGGAGAAGAGGCTGTAGCTACCTAAGAAAGGAAAAGTGAAAGAAGCTACTGAATGGAAATAACGTCCAAGGTGATGTGTATAGTAATGATGATGATATAACTAGGATGTGTCTGTCCACTGAGTAATAACGATGACAAGTAGAGAAAAAGAAACTGTAACAATGGGACTGCTTCGAGCAATCTCACCACTCTACTCCCTGTCTGTGTCTAGGCATCGGAGAGATATATCAACAATGACATGCATCAATGCCAAGGTCTATATTAGTATTATTTATGGTATTTGACTACTTGAGAGTTCTTTTGTGTTACTGACACAAAAGTAAGAATGATGCATGCTATATGTCATTCTTATGGTTGAAGCTAACATGCAAGCAGAAGCTTTTGACAAGCCAATGCCACCAAAACCTTGATAATGTGGTTTATGTGCAGTAAAGCTTACTGGACATTTGTGGGCATAATGTGGACTCTGCATGTACATACTTGGATATGAACAGGAGATTTTGAATTCTATGTGAATCAATATGGGAATGGTGGTATTCCTGCTACGTAAGTAGCAGGTTCAGAAGAGCCACTCAGCCACAGCTTTTTTTCACATGATGTGACCCTCGCTTTGTCAGTGTCACCGATACAACACGCATGACATTTGGAACCCTTGTGAGACATGTCCAATATGTCCTCTCCTCCTCTCCTTATCACAGCTCGTTCATTTCCATCTTGTTGGCGGGTGCTGAGGTCGAGGCTCACTTGGACCCTTCCCTCTCTGCGTCTTTTCTACCACGTGATCATTTCAGCACTAGTACTGTTGATGCCTGGGGCTCACTGCATGTCATGGTCACTGTCATGACTGACTACGGTCCCTTCACCAGTATTGTATCGTTTGCCATCACCAATGAGCCCACTTGTGTTCTTGGCTCAGATTGGTTTTCTCTTTTCCATCTCTTTCTTGTTCGTCAACAGGAGTTATGTTCCCCTTGATTGGTTGGGTCTGCGTGAGTCTCCTACTATTGGAATGGTTTGCTGTCCTCATGCCTATCACCTGGCTGTCTGATAGAAGCCAAGATGGAGACGATGGAAGTTGCAGTTCATCAGACTGCCTACTACTCCCCTCCGTGCCAGGAGAGGAGCTGTCTTGGATGAGACCATCTTGTTGCCATAATGATCTATGCCCTAATGAACCTGATTGCTCGTCGAATCTTTGTGAGATGTAGTGTTTTAAAGTCCAGTCCAGTCCAGTTGCAGCACAAATTTTGTGAGCAACTGCAACTGGACTGGAAATTTTCAGACACCACTTGACTGCAACTGGCAACTGGACTGCAGTTGACCAGTCACAGGAGTTGAAGCTCAGTTGAGCAACCAGTCCAACCAGTTGCAACTGGTTAATTTTGTCCTAAATGATAAGTTGTAAACTTCTGAGCCATTAATAAATTTAAATATAAAGTGAGTAACACCTTCTAACCTCTGGCTTTCAAGCAAAAAAAGATTCAAGCCAATTGGATCAGGACCCATGATGTTATAACAGATATGACTATGTGTGCAAATCTCAGTTTGTTCAATACATATTCAATGAAATGACAAATATGAAACCATGTCTGGGTTTCAGAGGTTTAAGGGGAGGTTTCTAGTGCAAAAACATGTCTTTGCCAATTTTTAATACAGTAGGAACACAGTGAAAACAAAGTTGCAACCAGTTGAAGTTGCAACTGGTTAATTTTGTACTAAATGACAAGTTGTAAACCTCTGAGCCATTAATAAATTTAAATATGGAGTGAGTGACACCTTCTGACCTCTGGCTTTCAAGCAAAAAAAGATTCAAGCCAATTGGATCAGGACCCATGATGTTATAACAGATACAATTATATGTGTGAATCTCAGTTTGTTCAAGACATATTCAATGGAATGACAAATATGAGCACATGTCTGGGTTTCAGAGGGTCAAGGGGAGGTTTCCAGTGCAAACACATGTCTCTACCAATTTTTAATACAGTAGGAACACAGTGAAAACAAATTATTATGCTAACTGGTGCTAACTTATGCCAAGGAACTAGAGTTTTAAGTCTAACTGCAATGGAGCTACAGTTGGCCAGTTTCAGCAGTAAAAAGTCAGTCGTTCGACTGGTTGAACCAGTTGTTCCAGTTGCTCAATTTTTTCTGAGGAGCTTCGACTGGCAACTGATAGTTTTCTGAGACTGGATCGACTGCAACTGCAGTCCAGTCAAATCAGTTGCAGTCCAGTCCAGTTGCCAGTCTATTTTCAGTCGAAGCAACTGGACCTTCAAACTCTAGTGAGACGCTTTATTCCATGCTGGAAAAATATGTTTTGAATTCTGATTGTGTCTTCATGTTTTTGGCGTATGAAATGTCAGATGCTTTAAGTCATCATGGCATTGCTTTCTCTGACCCTTTAAGCCTTTGAGCCCATTATGATTTTTTCCTGCACTTTCTCAACAGCATGTGTGGGTGCAGAAATGGGATTGAATGTTCACCACTCCATAGATTCAGCATGCCTACAATTCAACTAGCATTAGCCAACTTACTATCACAATGTGGAGAACATAGGAGATTGGACCTCTCCAAAGTGCATGAGATGTGTCTAGTGCTCGGATTACGGACACAGTCGAACATGAGACTAGAAGATTTTAACCTGACATTGTTGTTGAAAGTAGGGACAGCAGCGCAGCACAGCTAAGTAAGTCTTTCAACTACTTACATTTGTTTATACTGTGTTCTGCTTTCTTAATCACTCAAGTTAGTTAAAAAACTGAAGAATCATCGCTC
>MIPV01008194.1:0-11633 GCA_001983365.1 Amanita bisporigera | reverse complement strand
CCAACCAGGGAATCCCCAGGATTAGACGTTGTTCTCCTAGTTTCGTAATCAAGAACCAATTGTCGTACATCATTCCTCCTATGGAGTAGTTGATGCGTGTCCTGTGAGTGATTACTCCATTGGTGTTAATTGTTCCATCAGCATTTCGCACTCGAAGTGGTTTTCGTAATTTCTCTTTCCGTAAGGTTTTCATGATTTCTTCATCAATAAAATTTCCATCAGCTCCGCAGTCGATTAATGCAGAGGTTTCAGCAGGTAGGTCGGATGATTGAACAGGAATCGAGATTCTTCTATCATTGTTTGATTGTACAGTTACAGAATCGAGTGCTAATTGTTCTAGTCCATTGGAGGAAGTGTCAACTGCTGCCTGACACTTCCTGATTAAAAACCCTCCGTTTCAAGTTCGTTTAGGAAGGTGTTCCTTTCTTCTTTGGTTAATTCAGCTAACATTGCCCTGATTGTTTTGATCGAGCCTCCTGTTTCTTCGGTAGATTTTTCCTCGGTGATTGAGCAAATATTCCTGCTCTGGGAGGAGGATCCGGATGAGTTGTTGCTGCGCTTGGGGCAGTTCCAGGAAATGTGTCCCTGTGTACCGCATCTGAAACATTTCCCTGTTTTCCTGTATTCCTCCTTCTGCGCTTCGGTTAATCGTCCGGTGGGCATAGTGTTAACGGTCCGATTAGTTCCTGTTTGATTGCCCCTGTTAGAGTTTCGATTGAAACTGGATTGTTCTCCTGATCTGGATCCTTTTCCCATAAGTCGCATAGTTTCCCAAGTGAAGTGGAGCTGTTCCGCTTTTGTGTATGCGTCATTCATGGTTTTATAATCCATCTGATGCTCTAGGACTTTGGTAGCGATGCTATCTGGGAGTTTTCGAACGAAAGCTTGGAGTTGGGCGGTTAATCCAGTGAGGCCAGTGAGCTCTATCAAGGTGCGGAATTTTCGGATGTATTCAGGGACTGAAACTCCTCCTCCTACGCTCAGATTGGCTAATTCATTCAAGGCCCTGACCGCACTGTTGATTTCTCCCCAATCGGCAATGAAACGTTGACGGAATGTTTCATAACTATCCCATTGTATTCCTGTCGTTTTTTCTTTATTGGCGTTCAACTCGCCTCGAATAATCGTTTTCCAGTTGTCCAGCTCTGGTCCTAAGCATGCTAGAGTGTATCTGGCCTTTTTCTCGTCTTTGCCCTCATAGTTCCTTTCATTGAGAGCGAAGAAATCTTCAAGGGAGTCTAAGAATGACTGCGCCTCTGTTCGTTTTCCTGTAAAGACCCTGATGGGCTGTGGTTTGATATCTCCTTTGGTAACCTCCGTTGTGTCGGTCATTTCTTTCTCGGGTTCTTCTTCCTTCTTTGGTTCCTTATTTAGTTCGTTCCTTTTTTCTTCGCAGAACTGGTACCAGGCTGTCACAGTTTCGGGTGATGCTGCAAAAAATGCTGCTCCTAGGCTAAGTCTGTGAAGTGGTGCAAATTCCGTCCACCAGGAAAGTTCTGGTTTGGTGATGGGTTTTTCGAGGAGGAGATTCTTAACGCTGTTTTCTTGATTGTACCACTCAACCCAGAGTTTTCTTGGTAGTTCGTCGTCTGGGTCTCCTTCTTGATATTCTCCTGTAAAATTGCTTTCGTTGATAGGGATATTCTTCTTTGCTCCTTTCCAACACCACTGGTTACTGAGTGTGGAAAAGAAGACTTTGGTTCTTTCGAGATAAAACTCTCCGTCGAAAACGACTGCTCCGTTAGGAGGCCTTTCTTTAAAGTTCTTAGGATCAATGATGTCTTGCTAGTGACGATGCACTGAGCGGTTCCTTGAGTTCCAACTTATGTTATGGATGATGCCTTCTTTGTCGTACTTAGAAACGACGAACAGAATCTCGGTCTGCTCCCAGTCGTAATGACTACTGGTAGAATGATGAGGACACTAAGTCTGATGATGACGAAGGCCCTTAGGTCGATGCGTTCAGCGATGAGGAAGAGAGGCATTGATTCAGAGAATGAGGAGAAGGTAAGATTCGTCTAAGTTGGAACTGAGGTATTACTGTACAAGAGAGGTCCTTATATACGTTTAGAGAACAATAGAGACGATGAAAAAGGAAGAAGGCTGTGGCTACTTAAGAAGGAAAGATGAAAGTAGTCACTAAATGGAGATAACGTCCATGGCAATGCGTATGATAATGATGTTGATGTAATTAGGATAAGTCTGTCCGCTGAGTAACAAGGATGACGAAGAAAGAAAAGAAACTGTAACAAATTTCCTACATATGTTTAGCAATCTACTTAAGTAGACTCTGCAAGTAGAATCATCCCCATATGATACCTTCCTGCCCACATTCCCATACTATATATATATTATTTCCCACACTCACCCAACTTCCTCTATGCATCCCACACTAAGGTTCCCACACTCATGACCATTTCAGCACTTATCTCAGATTCTCCTCCATTTCTCTCAAAATGACTTCCTGTGCATACTCCAACATTTTCCCACAGTTAGACAAACTTACTGTATGTATTTGCGCACTGTACTAATTTTCCCATAGTCCAATTAATTTCCTACATATGTTTAGTGAAGTACCAAGCTCACTAGTCAGAATGTCAGCAGCAGGTAAGTGGAGAGGCAGGTGGCAGGGTGGCTGTGGCTGTATGTAGGGGTGGTGTAGAATTGGTGGGCAGTTGGTGTAGTGATTGGCTGTCAGGCCCAGGTATTAGGCAGTTGAGACTGCTGCAGTCCCCCAACTTTTCTGTCTGTTCATTTTCTCACAGATTCTGGTGGCTCCCTACTGAACAAACCAATCCTGACACCACTGCTGTAAACAGTGACTGACAAATGTGCAATATCCAGCATTCAACTGAATGGCCAAAAACCACTGTGGACAGTGGCTGACACACATGCAACAACCAGTGTCCACTGCTGATGGCCAATCTGTGCCAAGGTTTTAATGAATTCTAATTGTTTAGTGTTTACATAATACACTCAGAGTTGAATGTACTCCCTTCACATTTTATGTTAATGTGCATGTTGTGATTTTAACTTTGTGATGTCTCTTTGCCATGTCTCTGGGATAAATTTGGTTTACATACTATGGTCAGGGTCAAATTTACTCCCTCCACACTTTATGTTAATACAGTATGTCCTAATTCTGACTTTGTAATTTCTCATCACCAGGTCTCCAGGAGAAAATTGCAAATATCTCAGCAAGGACAATGTTTAAAATTATTTGATTTGCTCACACTACATTTTGTGTTAATAGGTCATGTCAATATTCTCACTTTTTTAGATTGTAAAAAATGTGACACTTGTGTGACATATTAGAAAAGTGGTTGTACTGACACCAGAAGTGAAATTATAATTCTCACACATGGCCTGGTCCATTATATATTTTTAAAAATAACATTTCACATGTGATGCTTCAGTGGAAATTACTGAGACCATGGGAAAATATATTGGGAGTCAGTATAGTTATGATTCTCACTTTTGGACTGTGGGAGAATGTGACATGCTGGTGACATGTGAGAAAATAGTTAGTCAAGTGCAAAGAAAATACATAGTTAGCCAAGTGCTGGTCATGATTTTCACCTTTTGGAATGTGGGAAAATGTCTGTGGGAAATCTGTTATGGTTGATATTGATGAGAGTGTGTGAGCTGTTATAATTTATATGGCAGCCAGTCCAAGCCAAGTATAGCCATGCTTATCACTTTTGGACTGTGGGATGATGTGACATGTTGGTGCCATGTGGCAGGTGACATGTGAGAAGGTAGTTAATTTGGCAAACATGTCATGATTGTCACCTTTTTGGCTTGTGGGAAACTGTGACATGTGTGACATGACAGTGCAGACTCTCTGCAGAAATTCTGCCATTCCATACAGAGTGTGTGTTGAATCCAGGTGGGATGGCACTGCTAATGTAATGTTACTGCCAGAACAGTGTGGAATCCACACAGATTCCATGTGGAATAGGGGGGTGAGCATAAAGACCTCAAAACAACGGAGATCCATGTGAAGATTTCATTACTGTTAGACCCTTGGTCACCCTATATTCACAGAGGATATGTGGTTGTGCATCTGTTGTATGGGAGGTCATGAAGAAGAGCAATCTCAAGAGAAACCCTGGCAGTAACTTGAGCCAACTTCCAATAAGCATTGCAGATTTCACTTGGTTTTCCATTACTGAAGTAATTACCAAGGCCTACATACTGAAGCAGGCTTAGCAACCTGTAGATGAAGACGCAGTGGCATATGATGATGGGGTATCTGAGGTTGGCATGTATTCAAGAGCTGACATGTACAAAGACCACATCAAGTCCTATGAGACGTTGAAGGATCATCACAAAGCTCTCTCTACCCAGTCTTTCCAGCATGGCCTCATTCTTCAAATGCTTGAAGAATATGCTGGCCAGAAGACAGATTTAAATGCCATCATCCAGCATGAAGATGAGAAGCCTTACTCATATAGACAAATGCTGGAAGTTGACAATGGTATATTTTGTGTCAACAAGGGTAAAACTGGTCTTTGTCCATGGGGACTTGTCCATATCTTGATGAAGGAACATGGCTATCTGCTGTGGCAATTCATCAATAACCTCAAATTCATTAAAGTCTTGAGAGATGCAGTTCAAGGTGAGCCACTGGGTGCCAACTGTGTTCAGTTTCCAATGCTAATGGGATGTCCAGAACACAGGGCTATGTACAGTATGGGTATTCTACACTGAGACATCAGCTTCAGCAATATCCTCATACATGGCAGCAATAACAACAATTCTGGGATGTTGATTGATTTAGACCATGCCAAGTTTTCACCCACAAGGTGTTCTGTTCCTAGGTACACTACTACAGATCAAGATGTGGTTTCTCTTCGAAATGCAACCTCAGAATATGCCAAAGACTCCAAAATCTTGCACCTAAGTGGAGAAAACTTCAATGCCAACATCTTGTCAAAAGCTTGGTCCATCATCAATGTATATTTCAACACTACTACCTATCTCATATACACTCTGCAAACTTGGCATGAGTGTTTTGGAGATGGTGTGATTGAGGTATGTGAAGGAAGCATGCTATACTGGCCTGATGAAGTAAGCCTAGCCTCTGTCCCTCTTATATGGTTCTGACAGAGCAAGGAAAGATGGAAAAGGAGATCCCTGATTTTAGCTCTCATAGGCCCGGACAAGGACTTGAGCTCACAGTATGTTTTGGGTGTTCACAATCTATGCATATGATGCTGATGAGTGATAACATTCAGGGAATGATTCCCTTTATCAGCGTTGAGCTGGTGGGTAAAAGATGTTACAATAACACCAAAGCTCTCCCAACCCATAATGCTGTTCATGATATGGAGTTGCTTCTATGGGTCCTCCTATACCTTTGTCTTACCCAGGAGGGTAATTGTGGCTGCAGGCCTGAGCTTAAGCAAATGGAAAGCAGTCTAGCAAATCAAATTCATATCCTGTTTGAACAAGGACCCACTCAAAGAACAAATTGCCTGCAGTTTTCAGATGAATTTCACCAAACACTCAAGTTTATTAATCCATCTTTTAACTGTCTTAAACCATTACTCTCGAAGTTGCACTGGGCCCTGTACCTTGCTCACTTTTATGATGGTGTTGAGCACTACAACATTCATGCCATTGTATTGGCCCTTCTTGATGGAACTGTTGCTGAACTTAAAAAGGGTCAAAACAACCATGAGGCTCTCCAAGCAAAACAAGACCATTGAGAGCAATGGATTGGACAGAGGTCAATTGCTATAGGGATGGGAAACACACACGATCATCTCCAGAGTTGTGGGGGCCCTTCAACCATTTTGACCACCGCTCCCAGAAGCCCACCCAATCCCCCTTCTCCATCTCTGGCTCAGAGATGCAAGAGATTGAAGCATTGAAGGGTTGAAGCAAAATGGCAATTTCTGCTTTGGTGGCTGTCCACTTTTTCGGCAAGGTACATCTCTCCCAGAGCCAAATCAGTGGCTCTGAGCTTTGACTGTTCTGAGAGCAGTTTTTTTTTGTCTTTTTTAAGTTGTGTTATTACTACTACTGTGCAGTCTGTACTAGTAAAAGAATGACAGCAAGTAGTATAGGGATTGAGCATGTGAGGGTGACTGATAGCAAACAAAAGCAGCTACAGCAAGCAAGAGTGGCCACTAGTGAATGAAAGTGGTTGATAGTGAGTGATAGCAGTAGGTTCAAATTCTTGAGAGTGACCAATAATGGAAAACAATGAGCTTAGTAAGATGTGTGCATAGGTAGCAAAATAAAGTGGTGCTGTGAAGCAAGGTCCAAAACAAAGCCTCCATCTGGGTCCTCCTCTTCCTTGTTCAACCACTTGGTGAATAATTTCAGGGTCAACCAAGTGTGTAGCCTTGGTCAGTGGCTTTCTAAATGTGGTTGTATGACAGTATTTGGTGCTAATTTCATTGAGATATCCACTGATTGATTTTCAGGGTCGAATTTCTTAGAAAGGAAATTGATTACATAATTTTAGGGCCAATCAATTATGTAGCCTTGGTCAGTGGCTTTTTAAATGTGGTTGTATGACAGTGTTTGGTGCTGTTTTCAGTGAGATATTTGCTGTTTGATTTTCAGGGTCAAATTTCTAAAAAAGGAAATTAAAGGATGATGTCATGTGCACTTTAGGATCCAATGGCAGATTTCCAAAAATGGAAAAAGCGCACTTTGGCCATGCCATTTTTGGAAATGTCCACTCACTGTTGCTGGTGATGAGCAGCAAGAAATTGCAATATCTCCCTTGATATTGAATATTTTTGTGGCGCTTTTGTTGAAACCTATTCCTTATATGTATATGCACTCACCCACCATGTTAGAATGTAACATTGCAAATGGTTTCTGTCAGAATGTAAAACTAGCATTCAATCAACCACATGCCCTTCAGGCATGGTATCCCAGATCCAAATTGTATGCTTCATCCCAGTTCCAAGTTTTATGCTTTATCCCAGTCACCCACCACCCCATGGCCTGGTGGCCATTGGAGTGCTGGGTGACTTTGTTGTGAGGTTTTTGATATCCCATTGAGAGTTGTATGCTGAATGCCAGTCACCCTCACCCTATGGCCTAGCAGCCATTGGTGTGGTGGGTGACTTTGTTGTGAAAGGTTTATGCTTAATCCCAGTCACCCCCCACCCAATGGCCTGGTGGCCATTGGGGTCGTGGGTGACTTCGTTGTGAGAGTTCTATGCTTAATCCCAGTCACCCCCCACCCAATGGCCTGGTGGCCATTGGGGTCGTGGGTGACTTTGTTGTGAGGTTTTACATATGTGATATCCCAGTTCAGAGTTCTATGCTTAATCCCAGTCAGCTTTTATGTCATATCCCACTTCACATTCTTATGCTTAATTGTTGAACATGATCTAGGAAGTTATTATATAGCTATAGCTATGATGTATCTACAAATTACAAATTTAAACCCTGTAAAATCTCATTATATACTATGTTAGGTACTTATTTTGCTCTGGCAGTAATACTTTATCCTCCCTCCAGAAGTGCACCTTGACAATGCAACATACATCTGCCCATGTGAAAACACATCTGTCTGCAGGTTTAATCCTACAAACTTCACAGATTGTCCTTGAGACTTGTTGATGGTCATAGCAAAGGCCAGCCTGATAGGAAATTGTCTTCTTTTCAAAAGAATTGGCAAATTCTCTGCTGATGGCTGAAGGGTAATCCTTGGAATCAAGGCCATCTTTGCAGCAAACCTTTCATCTCCAGAAAAGATTTCACACTTGACAACTCTGGTTTTGATGTCTCTGACAATCATTCTGGTCCCATTGCACAGTCCTCTAGCTGGGTCAAGATTCCTCAGAAGCATGACTGGACATCCCTTCTTCAATGCCAATTTGGACAATGGCAATCCAGTTATATTCAGAGAATTCAAATATTCCACAGGATAAGGTTGATATACATCCTGTGCCTGATTTTCCACATCAACAGAATCTGCACTGTTCAGGACCTTTTCTCTGCCTGGCATCATATCCAGAATCCTCTTATTGATCTCATCCACATCATCATTTTTGCAGCACAAAATGGTCCTGTCCAAATAATACTGATTTGATTTGTTGCCAAGGTGAATATCAGGATACAGTGGGTCAAAAAACTGCCCCAATGTTTGCATGTTTTAGAGAGATTGGCATGGTGTGAAATAATGACATAAGCAAAAAATATGGAAAAGTCACATGACATATTCCTACATGTTGGCTACATGTCAAATCAAAAATCTTGTGATTGGGATCAAAACTCATTGTTTAATAAATCAAACAAGATAATCAATCATTGGGGCAGTTTTTTGACCCTCTATTATTTCATGATCTGATACTTTGTATGACCCCCCTTTGCCTTCAAAACTGCCTGTATCCTTCTAGGCATGCTTCCTATGAGGTTTTGGCATATCTCTGGTGGTATTGCAGTCCATTCCTTTGCCACCCTATCCCACAACTCATGCACTCCTTTGGGTTGTGTGTCATATTGTTGGAGCTTGCTCTTCAGATGTTGCCAGAGGTGTTCAATGGGATTGAGGTCAGGCGGTTGTGCAGGCCACTTTAAGGGAGTGATGTGGTGGCCAGAAAACCACTTGTCTGCCTTTCTGGAGGTGTGTTTGGGGTCATTGTCCTGCTGGAAGTACTGCTCATCCTCAGCCATCTCCAAGTATTCAAAGCTCTCCTCCACTCCCTCCTCCAGAATCTCACAATACTGCTCAGCATCCATGTTCCCCTGCACCTCTATAAGCTTCCCCACCCCATTCCAACCCATGCAACCCCAAACCATGAGGTTATTCCCCCCTCCATGCTTCACAGTTGGTGTGGTGGTCCAGTCTGAGAGTGATTCCCCTTGTTGCTTCCAAACATACACCTTCCCATCTGACCCAATCCTATTGATCTTTGTCTCATCAGTCCATAACACTCTCTTCCAGTCATCCACAGTCCAGTTTTCATGGTATTGGGCAAACTTTAGATGTTGCTGATGGTGAGACCTCTTGAGCATGGGGACTTTCTTCTTTGTTGCTGACCTAAAACCTGCCTCCTTCAACACATTCCTGACAGTCTGAGGAGTAATGGGGGTAGAGATGGTGGGATTTATGAATTGGGTGGCTTGAACAGCATTGTCAAGTTTCCCAGAGCTGATTTGGTGCATAATTGACTGTTTATCACAGGGAGAAAGCTTGGAAGGATGACCACCAGGATGATTCTCCTTATCCCCCTCGACCTCCTTACTGATCCTTCCAATAGTACCCTTCCCTAGACCAGTCCTAGCTTGGATTTGATGATGAGAATACCCCTCATTGAGGAGAGAAACAACAGAAGAGTGCTTTTCAGCAGAGATGGATTTCATGGTGGTGGTAAGGAGTCAAGAAGATAAATGAACCAAGTTCAACATGCCAAACTGATGCAAATAAGGTCACATGACATTGTTTACTGTTTACATGACCCATTTCTGCCTTCCACTGGTGTGTAATATTGGAAATCAAGGAAAATGATAGAGGGTCAAAAAACTGCCCCAATGATTGATTATTTTGTCTGATTTATTAAACACTCAATTTTAGTCCGATTTACAAGATTTTTGATTTGACACGTAGCCAACATGTAGAACTATGTCATGTGACTTTCTCATTTTTTTTGCTTATGTCATTATTTCACACCATACCAAAATTTCCAAAACATGCAAACATTGGGGCAGTTTTTTGACCCACTGTAGGTATATTGTATCAGATTATTCATGGTATTTGGATTGCAGCACATGTTCTCTGGAATTTGAAATTTGTCAGTCTCATCCAAGTTGGTGCCTGCACCAATCTCCAAAGGCTACTTCTGGCAATGGATGCACCTACAATCTCCTGATGCAATGCTCTGGGAACAACAGGCAATGTCTGACAAAAGTCTCCTCCAAAGATCACTGTGATTCCTGCAAATGCTATATTCCTGTTCAGAATATCCCTCAGACTCCAATCCACAGAGGCAACAGCATATTTGTGTTGCATAGGCACTTCATCCCATATAAATATCTTGGTGTGTTCCAACACCTGATGATCCTTTGTTGAGTTCACATTCCAATTCAAACCATAGATCTTTCATACCTGATGCATTTTAGAGTTCCTTTTCACTGCAGCTATACAGGTTTCTGTGATTGGGATGGGAATCTTGAAAGTCGAATGAGCTGTTCTTCCACCTTGCAGCAAGAGAGAAGCAATCCCAGAAGATGCCACACACAGGGCTACTTGATTCTGAGATCTGACAGCTGCAGCAATGGTGTTGCACACAAATGTTTTGCCACACCCTCCAGCACTGTGAACAAACAGAAGCTTGCCTCTATTGTTGTTGACAGAGTCCATGACTGCATTAAACACATTGGTTTGCTCTTCATTGAACCTGCCTACATTCAGAGTCACCAACTCTGCTTCTTGTACTGGATCATACTTGAATTGCTGTGCCAGCAGATAGTTATCCATGATGTCCTCCCAGGCTTGACCATCAACAGGACCTTGAGGCAATGGCATATTGGGAAAGTCTGTCAGTGTTTTTTGACCTCATGACAATCTTGTTCAGAAGATGGAGGCCATAGTCATAGATCTTCTCATCTCCAAACTGATGGTCATGGAATTGAGGTAGTCTCTGAAGCCTTCATCTCAAGTCATCACAGATGTGCTCCTTGTATCTGTCCCACAGAACTTCAGGAGATACTGGAAGGCAACTCAGAAGAATCACTGCAAATAAGGGTCTCAAAGCAGACCCAGTCTGCATTCATGATGCTTCTCTGAGACACTGATCCCATTCTCTGTCATCCTCAAGCAACCCTCTGGCATAACAGGCATCCTTGTATGTGGGATGAAGAACTCCATTGAATCTCCTCAAGTCTTCAAAACACTGTGCCCCAGCAACCACTGTCAGAACCATTCTCAGGTAAAACCTTTCTCCCTGAGATGGAGAGGCAAAGTACATCCTTCCAATGGCTGGAGGGTGTCTGCCAGCCCTTGCTCTCCATTCATGAGTCCTCTTCACATACCAATATTTCTTGGGAAAATCTTGGTACAGCACAGTTCTTGCTTCAGGATCCACTCTATTCATCTCAAACCAAGCAGTCAGAGGTGTGTGCCTTACATCCTCCTTAAAGTAGATCAACTGTTGATCCTTCAGATGGACTGGCAATCTTGTCACAGATGGAACCTCCTTGTGCATGTTGAACTCAAATATATGCCAACAGGACTCTGCAGCAGAGATATATCTTGAATCCAGATACTCTTTTATCTCATTCCTGTTCTGACCTCTGCCAATCTCCAGAGTGGTTCTGTCATGTCCCTTGTAGATATATTTGTGTATGTATTTGACTGCTTGCACAGAAGCACAAACTTCCACATTAATATGGCAGTTGTACCTTGCAGACAAATAGGGGTTGTATGGAACAACATTCCTGTTGTCATATCTGTGGCCATGCTTTTCATAAAAAGTCCCATTGTCAGGCCTAGCATACTTGGGATATCCATCTTCACCAAAATGGGTGGTTGGATGAAATTCCTTGGGGAACTGCTTTGAACATCTCCCATTAATCATGCACTTGGCATGAGGCTGCTCAACACCACATGGACCATGAACCATGTTCTTGGTAATGACTTCATAAAGTACAGGCTGAGT
>MIPV01008183.1:0-12180 GCA_001983365.1 Amanita bisporigera | reverse complement strand
TGCTGATGATATAATAAAGGATGCATCCATCCACTGAGTAATAAGGATGACAAAGGAGAAAAAGAAACCATAACAGAGGGCAGGCAGGAGAATGGCAGGGTGGTGCATGATGGCAGTGGCAGTGACAGTGGCAGTTGTGGGGGTGAGTCATGGTGTGGTTGTGGTGGTTATGGTTGTGGCAGTGGTGGCAGTGCAGTGGCAGTTGTGGGGGTGAGTCATGGTGTGGTTGTGGTGGTTATGGTGGCAGTGCAGTGGTGTGATGTGGGAGATGAGGAGCATGTGGGGCAGTTTTTTGACCCTCTATTATTTTATGATTTAATACTTTGTATGACCCCCTTTTGCCTTTAAAACTGCCTGTATCCTTCTAGGCATGCTTTCTATTAGGTTTTGGCATGTCTCTGGTGGTTAGTGTTTAAAAATCCAACTAAGTAGATGTTTTCTGGAGACTTTACACTCAGCAGGTCATGACATGTAAATAGCTGACAGGGAGCAGCGGAGGGTTAGGCAAGCCCATGCAACCCTTTTTTGACCCTGTTTGTCATGTAAACAAATGCCACAGTGTATTAGATAGTCTGTTATTCGCATGTGCCATGCTCTTTCGCTTCCCATATCATTGATGAAGATATATACATGGTGAGCTTCAACTTTGGTTGCTAGATATGCAAGGAAGGCAGATGCTCTGGACAAGAGAACAGGAATGTGATAAATCACGCACCAAGATGAGCAACAGATTGCAAGAGAAAGGATCATGTGGTAAGTGATTATGCAAAGTCAGGAAGATCTGAACCACTGTGACCCTACTAGTACCTCATATCCCTGACTGCATCCGTCTGGCATCCTTCTTCACCACTTGCATGTATTACCATCTCATTATTGTAGTAAACAACTGACAAGAGCAATATTTTACAGTACCCTGCTGCGAGATGACTAAGGAATGCCAAGATAACAGTGGAGGGCTGGCATCTGAGCTTGTCCCTGGATTGTGAGCCTGTTGGCTTTCCCATATTGAGAACAGTAGTACTGAGGAATTGCACCCAACTAGATCTCAACACGCCCAGTCTGCAGCATTAACAGGCATTGGGGGAATAGGTGAAAACATTGCATATTAGCCAACCACCATCTTCACTGACATCCCATCTACTAGGCTTTTGAGTATGACCATGAAGCTGACCCCATCAGATGACTCAGATTAGAATGGACTGGTGCTGACATCCCTGATTGAGCATGCATTGTTACAGTATGTGTTGCTTAATCCAATAGTGCTTACCTGATAACCTGCATTGTAGTACCATAGTACATCACTCAGTGGCCTGAAAACACAGGCTTAAAGCAATTTACATTGGAATCAAATGTCATGATTCATGTCACCACCTCTGGGCATAAAAGGAGCATTTACAGTACATGCCTATGTGTGTGAGCACTTTGCACACTTTGCCTGCCAAAACATCCACTTATCTCACTTAGCACCATGCAGTCAATCACATTCAAATTTCAGAGTGGACATGCACACATTGTTTACACCAGTGACACCTAGCCAAACATTCAGCCACCTTCCTAGTGGCCACATCAATCTTGCCCAATGGACATTCCTCTGCATGAGACATTGGAAAAAGGAGGCTTTTTATATGCCCCTCTCAGGGGATAGACCTGCTGTCCACATCCTCCAGATTGCTGGATACAACGGTACAGAAGAACCCACTTTAACACACACAGTAACTCATGGGAATTCCTGGCCTTTGGGGGGTAAGTCTCCTCTTTGTCCTTCTGATTGACTGAATTTGACTCTACTAGACTCTTTGGCCTGCTCTTCAAGAGCACTCACTTCAAAAGTGGACGATTGATGAAGGCCTCATCAAGAATCATCATGGCCATTGGTGTATAGTGATGGGTGTTGATGCAAGGTATGCACGGCTGAGAAGTGCAAATAGATTGCATACTGACATTCCCATAGCATATGGATGTGGCAGACAGTGGCAGTCATGCACAAGCCTTGGCATTCACAAATGGGCCCAAATCCAGAGCTGCGGATTTTATTCTACAAGCTCACTCAGCTGCTGGAGGCATGTGTTGTGCCTGTCTTTGTCATTGATGGGCCAGACCAACCTTTGGTGAAGTGTGGATGCTCAGTTTGTACAAAGCCCAATTGGATGACTGTGGCATTTCAACAGCTGATTGCTGCATTTGGCTTCCACGCCCACAATCACTAGCATGTTTGGCTGATGGTCTCATCCAGCCAGGCACCAGGTGAGGCTGAAGATGAATTGGCCTACCTCAATCTCACTGGCATGGTTGATGTGGTGCTAACAGATGATTTGGACATATTTGTGTTTGGTGCAACTCATATTATCTGAGATGGGTGAGATTGGTAGCATGACCTTTGAATTGCAACATCTAACCTAGCTTTCTGGCAGCTCCAAGGATCTAGACTTGATCAGTCTCTACAAGCTGGATCCTACCCAAGCAGGAGGGAAAGCAGGATTGACCCATGCCAATTTTGTCCTCATCACTTTGCTTGTTGGTGGGGATTATGATCAGGTGAGCAGCCTGAATGTGACAGCTTTGCTACTCCATTGACACCAATTCTCAGGGTGGCCTCCTCGGGTGCAGATTGGCATTGCCCATCAGATCATGTGCACTGGCCACTGAGATGATGGATGAGGCAATCAAGCCATTCCTGGACAGATGGCGCAAGGAGCTGTGCCATCAGCTCCTGAATGACCTGGACAACATCTTTGGCCAACAACACAAGGCACTTGCAAGCCAAATCAGTGACAACTTCCTGCCTGCAGATGTCCTAAGGCTGTCCATGGACCCTGTCACCTCTGGCTCAATATGCTGCCCAGTGGACATGTCTTTGTGGACTAACAGTTGTCCCAACTTGCTCACACTGGCTGGGATCTGCCAGAATTTGTTTGGGTGGATGACAGGAGCAGGGGTCATTCAAGACAAGTTCAAGAAGCTTGTCTGGCCAGGCGCGGTTTTCTGCAGCCTCCTACAAGTACATGTATCCTTCCCTTGTCCAATACCACCAGCACCTGATGTTCTCAGCCCTCAGACATTATGGCCAGCATGGCTATGCATGTCAATGGTGGGGTGGTGGCTGATCCCCTGGCACCAAGCACAGCAGTGCTTGGTGTGGTGAAGTCCAAACTTGGAGCCAGGCATGTGGCTGGACTTCCACTGCTGCAGATCACAGTGTCCATGCATGTGCTCCATCTGGCATTGTCACCACTCATCTCTGATGCACCGGTGGAAGCTTGCTTACCATCGATGATCAAGATCTGGGTGCCAGAGACAATTCTGAAGAGGGCCCATCTGCAACTGTCCCTCATGAGTTTACCTTTACTTTCCCTTGCAGCAGCAGTGCTCAATGTACTCCAGGCCATGGGTGGGACCATGGCATCGCACAAATGAAAGTGGACAAAGCAGAGCAACAGGAATGGGCAAAATGGCAAGTCAGATATTCATACAGGCACACAGGCTTCCAGTCATGCATTTGCAAAGGTATGTGGCACCAGACACTCTTACTCATCAGCACTCCACCCATTTTTCAGGCCTCAGGCAGTATTGCATGAGCATGCAAACAAGAAAGGAAGCAACTGTGTGGCTGTGAGGCTCCTGCCACCGGTGGGCACTCACCAGCCCAGGAGCACTTCAACTTGGGATGCATCAAGCTGACAGACAGTGGAGAAGGGATGGGATCAAATGGTGTGAGGACTCTGATTGACCTCACACTGGACTGAAGGGCCTGGATACTAGTATATTGTGTATTGCTGTATCATACTGGACTACTGGAGTTCCATCTCATGCATTGCAGGAAGAGGGGGGTGAACTGAGTATAGGAGGCAACCCACTAGTACAAGTGGTCTGACTGGACTCTGTCCTGATCATCAAATCACCAGCAAACTGGCTAGCTAGCTTAGCACCCACCACTCTCAATCCATGGCCCAAGCCCCAGTGATGCAGAAGAAAGTCAAAATGCCACCAAAAGCTGCAAAGGACCTGGAGGATGTGGCAGGCCTAAGTGCAGCAGTGCTCCAGAAAGCAAGTGCTAAGAACTGCCAAGACTTCTGCAAGTCTGACCATACTCACAAATTGTATGACAGTTGTGTTGCTCAGGGGAAGGAGTTCCTGGCCAAGTTGATAGCCCAGCAACATGCAAAAACTGCTGCCACCCTCGATGGAATGGACACCAACCTACTTGAGAAAGCATTCGCAAACCCACCCAACATCCACTCAGTTGACACACATGAACTATTCATGTCACAGAAATGCTTCACTGATGGCTGTGGTCCCAGTACTGCAGAGAGGATCCAGGGTGCATTTGCTGACTACTGGGATAACATGTGAGTGACTCAAAGCTGGTTTTGGGCAGTTCCCAATCTTACAACTGTTGGGTGAAGGGACAGAAAGAAGTATGCCAGTCCCTACACATACAACCAAAGCACACAGTCCTGGGCAGGCTGCCCTGCACATGCAGCTATCATTTACAAAACCATCAAGTCAATCAAAAATAGGCATGTGTCTGAGGGTGCCAGTGCAAGGTGTAGGCAGGCCAAGGCAATCACAGTCGAAGACTCGATGCAGGTCATGCAGTGGTCCAAGGACCAGAGTCCAAAGCTCAGACTCACCATCATCCCAGCACCAACATACCCAGACCACCTGCTCACCCTGAGGGCCTTCATGTCAACTGGATTTACGCTGTGGACAAGGTGCACTACCCCGGTTACTGATCATATTGATGGAATTTGATACTCATGGGATCTCTCAGGAACTTTGAGCTGTGTAACATACAGGCAGGACATGTTGACCATCATCTGACTGTGATGCCTCCCTACAACCTGGAGTACTTCACCATTCATCTGGTGAACCAGAAAGGATGGATGGCAGACGAGGGTGGCCCTGATGGGCTGCTCAAAAGTGCATAGTATGCTAATCAATCTGTCAATCAGAGATAATTGATGAGATACAGGCAACACATACAACATCTATCGGCAGACTCCTACCCAGTCTCTCGTGGTGCTCTTTGATGCGCTTGATGATGTTATGTAAGCTTGACGCACCAGAGAGACTGGCCCTTACTTAACACATGTCAACAAAATGGTCGGCAAGTGCGACATGTTTTTTTTGTGTGACATAGTCGCTTATGTAAAGGGTTTCACTGATGTAATACTTGCAATTTTGTTGCCGACCACTTCTTCTCTTCTGTGCCACATGTGCCACTGTCTCCCGCTATGTGCGCCTGAATATCCAGCCAGGTAAGTCGTTCTGAATCTCCTCAGCTTCAACTAACAACACAATGGTCTTAGTGTGTTCCACCTTCACTTGGGACAATGGATGACCAGAACATGAGGCAATCAAGCACGTCCTGGCCTGGCATACCATCAGTTCATGAGATACGCACCAGGGTGTCTTCTGTCTTCCAAAAACGAGCCTGCCTGTGGCAAATACAGGTCTGCCAAGCCATTCTCAAAGGTGATCGAGACATCATCTCAATTGCGGGCACTGGAGCTGGGAAGACCTTGACTTTCTGGATCCCACTTCTCTGTCGTCCTGGTACTATTCAAATCATTGTCACACCTCTCAATATCCTCGGACAACAGAATATCAATACCTTGGCAAAAGCTGGAGTGTGGGGAATATTTATTTCAGCAAAAACGGCTACAAGGAAAAATTTCAAGGTGTGTGTTAAATATTTCTTCTGTTCAATCCATTTATGTTTGTTTGCTCTGCAGGATATCACCTCACTAAAATATTGTGTTATTGTGGTCAACCCTGAGGAGCTCATGTGGCCTGATGGGGGATTTCAAACTTTGTTCAAAAATAAGCTTTTCACTGATTCTATTCTCAGTATTGTCATCGATGAGGCACACTGCATGTCACAGTGGGGCTCTTTCACCCCAAATATCGATACATTGGATCTCTCAGACATTTGCAACGTAAACCATGCACGATCATGGTGACTTCGGCAACGCTTACCCCGAAAGCAATTGATGACATCAAGACTGTCCTTGCTCTGCACACAGAAAACCTTTTGTTTTCAAAATGCTCAATTGATCATCCTAACATCACCATCGCTGTTCAACCAATCCTCAACACCTGACAAAGCTTCCTTGATCTCGATCTTTTGCTTCAAGGTTGGACGCTGGGTGATCCACCACCTCCCAAATTCCTTGTTTTTTTTGACAGTATTGCTGAGTCTGTTGAGGCCGGCATGCATCTATGCTCACTCTTGCCATCTGACTACCGTAACTGCATCAAATGGTTCAACTTTGGGATGTCAGACCATTTTAAAGCACAAGAGACAGAAAGGCTAGAGTCAGCTAAATCATGAATCTCGTGTGCAGACATAGGCTCAATGACTGCACAAGCCATATCCCATGCATCCTCTGGCAAGTGTGGATGGCCGAGTATATGCGCAATGATATCCCTCACATTATCCAACAACCCCTTTGTTAAATGATGGTTGGCAATAAGGAGGGATGGTAATCTACTTCTACTCTCCTGGATTGAATGGGGGCTGGCCTGTGTCATTGTCATTCTTCCCTGGCTGTGGTAGGACAAGGGAGAGGTGTTGCTACTGCTGCTGATGCATAGGTAGGTCGACTGGGTCCACTGCGAGGTCTATCCATCATTTCTTGTATTCTAGTAATGTGTACCTCATGTCTAGATGTGTTTCCTTGCTGTGTAAATGTATTTTCATTGCCTGGATACTGATCCGGAATGTGTCCTGTCTGGGGGTGATGGGAGGTGTAATGATCTGCATCACCACATATATAGCATCCTTGCAATGTACTTCTTTCTTCTCCTGCAAATTGATAGTTGACTGGGTACCACTGGTCAATGAATACAGCTCCTTCTGGTGCATTTTCATGCCTGATTGGTAACCTGACTTCTCTAATGCAATGCAGGTTGGTGAAGGGAGTAGTGGGCTTATCTTTGCCATCAATGCAATATCCTTGATATAGTTGATTTATCGCCAAGTTCTGGTACCCCAGGTCGCTTGTGGGAGTTGTTTATCATATAGCATTGAGATTATATTGACCTTCTGGCGGATAGTGCATAGATGCTTATAATTAAATCCAGTAGCTTCGCCAGTGGGGTTCATCACATGTGCTAGGTGTGTGATATTATCCAGAGTGGTGCGAAGATTAATTGAATTGACTTTAGGCATGTGCTGCAAGGTGACTAATCCTGTTTTGATGATGTTGTAGCAATTGGGATGGAAATAAGCATCTTGATGTCCAGCTGTGGTGCGACTGAGTGCTTGACATATGCTTCGATTCCTAGAGTGACTAAAGCCTGTATAGTATCCCAGATGTGGATGGTGACAAAGTGATCTTCATGAGGGACTGGGAAGTGATGCATGAAGTTGACTAAGGTAGTAGTAAATGCTGTGAGGTCAACACAAACTTCTCTTTTGAGTACATGACATCAGCTGTTGCAGAAGGACCAGGAGGTGAGGAGTACCCATATGTGGGCAAATGGTGCAATCGAGGTAGGAGGGAATCTGATAATAACTAAGAATGTTTTCAATTCCTGTGAGGCTGAAGATTGGCAGATTGTAGTTGTCCTCATATTTCGCCAGGAACCTGTTAGGAGGGAGGTCATGTTCGTCCTCTGCAGGGGGTACAGATGATATTTGGCTTTCTACAGCTAAAAATGCGGTGGTGGTGAGTGGGTCTGGGCGGTTGGTGACTGTAGTGACTGTGGGTTCATCTAATCCTTGGGTGGAAATATCTGCAACATTGTTTGGGTGTAAGTCGTTGCCAGGACAAGAGGATTGGCCCATTAATTCATTATAGACTTCAGTGATTGCTGCGCTATTTCCTCAAATGTTGGTAGCCATTACCCTGGCTTGCTGAACAGCTCTTTGCATATTTTCCATAACTGAATCGCTCCTGGGAGGTACAGGCAATGGTTGCGGAGAAGGTGGGCTGCTGAACACTGGGGATGGTGTCCTGGGTGTGTCTGGGATAGAGACAGAAGGCAAGGCATGAGGAGTAGAGGTGTTAGAGGTGGTAGAGACGTTAGAGGAGATGGTAGACATGGTAGAATTTATTGCTTTTGACATGGGCAATTGCTAGAACTCTGGGTTGGGAGTTCGGGTATCTTATGTTGCTTCTTATACTCCTGTAGGGTCTCCTGAGAGTGTTCTAAATTTTCTTCATCTTCCCAAGAGTTGTCAGACATGGGATAGCCTTTCCACTTGATCAAATATTGCCATTTGTTACCTTTTTGTCAGTGTGAGATGATTGTTTCAATTTCAAACTCTTCTTGTTCTTGAATTAAATCTGGAGGTGGTCTAGAATAGTTTGGTCCATGGATATCATTTTCTTGGAAGGGAGTGAGAAGGGAAACATGAAACACCAGGTGAATTTTCCATCTTTGGGGTAGCTGAAGCTTATATGTCACCAGTCCAAGTGCTTTTTCTATTTTAAAAGGTCCTTCTCTCCTTGGGGCAAATTTGTGTAGTTGATTGGTCTTAAGATTCCTTGAATCTAGCCAAACTTGGTCACCTTCTTTGAAGTGGTGCATCTTGCCTTTAACTCTTTGCATCATGAGTTGTCTGGATAGTTCATGTGCTGCTAATGCTTCATCTCTGATTTGATTAATTAATCTGAAGCATTCTTCTGCTGTAGGAACATTTATGCGAGGGAATGCAGTTGGTATGGCCACTGGTTCGGTTCCAAACATTATTTCAAATGGTGCCATTTTTGTAGATTGATGTGGGTGCTGATTGTGTGTGAATTCTGCTAAAGGGAGATATTCTTTCCATGTGATAGTGTGATCAGCACAGAATAGCCTGAGATATGTTTCAAGTTCCTGATTTAGGCGTTCTGATTCTCCATCTGTCTGTGGATGAAAGGCTGTGGATTTCTGATGATCAATTCCAAAGATCTTGCACATTTCTTTGAATGCTTTTGATGTGAATTGTGGTCCTCTGTCAGATATAAGGGTGGTGGGTAAGCCAAAGCATTTATACACTTCATTGATGTATGAGTTGGTGGTGCCAAGTGTGGTGAAAGTTTTCTTGCAAGGGATGAATATTACCCCCTTTGTCAAGCCTTGATTGACCACAGTCAAAACAGAATCAAACCCTTCTACTTGGGGTAAGTCTGTGACGAAATCTAGTGAAACTTGTTCAAATGGTCTTGTAGTGGTTGATTTGATCGACATTAAACTCAGTGTGATCAGATGTGTATTTACTTTCATCTGCTGACATAGCACGCATCCTTCTACCAATTTGTTGACAAGGGATGCCATTCCTGGCCACCAATAGTCATGTCTGATGAGTGATAGAGTTTTAAAACATCCTGGATGTCCCATTACTGCAAAATTTAATGATTTCTTGTCATAATGCATTGTTATCTGGTATATAAATTTGTCCTTGATAGTGGAGGGTTTCTCCATCGTATTTCCAATCAGTTAGCTTCGCTTTCAGCGGTAGTTTTCCTATTTTTAAACCGTTGACAATTGTGTGAGCGAATTTATCTGTTTTTGTTAATTCCTTTATTTCATTTGCCCAAGATGTCATGACAGATCAGATAACCATATCTGGTGAGATCATAGTTTGAGGCACTGCCTTTGCTTTCGCTTCTTCTTCATTGACATGGTCAGGGCATTGTGATAATGTGTCTGCTTGAATTAATTTTGATCCTGGTACATGCTCCAGAGTGATGTCATATTCCATAATTTCCTGCCACCATTGAGACTGTCTGGCAGTCATAAGCTGTGGATGCTTGTAGTAGGAAAGATTCTTGTGATCACAGTGAACAATGATCCTGTGTGGTGATCCGTTCAAAAGATGCTTCCACATTTCAAATGCCTTCTTTATTGCCATTAATTCACAATCATAGACCTGGTACCTTTGTTCTGTGTCCAATAATCAGTGACTCATATATCCACATGGGTGAAGTTCTCCATCAGACCCTCATTGTTTCAATACTGCCCCTACTGCCCAATTTGACGCATCCATCTCCAGGGTAAAGGGTTTCAATGGGTCTGGCATTACTAAAACTGGTTCTTCTAAGAATTTTGCCTTGAGAGTGTTGAAAGACCTCTGGCATTCATCATCCCATGTGAACAGAACATTCTTCTTGGTCAATTCTGTGAGCAGAGCCACTATTTCTGCATAGTTGCCAACAAACTTCCTGTAGAAATTCGCAAATCTCAAGAAAGACCGAACTTGTTTGACAGTTTTTGGTTCTGGCCATTTGCTGATTCCTGTAAGCTTTGCTGGATCCATTCTTATCTGTCCTTCTGCTATAATCATCCCTAGGAAATCAACTTCTTTGGCGATGAATTTGCATTTCTCCAATTTAAGGAACAGATCTTTTTCCTTGAGTCACTGCAGGACTCTCTGAGTGCACTCCTTGGTCTCTTCCTTCATTCTTCCATAGATCAACATGTCATCAATATAGATAACCAACCATCCTTCATCAATCATATCTCTGAAATATTCATTCATCATCATTTGAAACGTTGCTGGTGAGTTGCATAACCTGAAAAACATGACAGTGGGTTCGAAAAGTCCTCTGTTGGTGATGAAGGCTGCTTTCCATTTGTCTCCTTCTTTAATTCACACATTGTTGTATCCCCATTGCAAATCTAGCTTTGAAAAGTATTTTGCATTGCACAATTTGAGCATAAGATCAGTTACTAATGGTAATGGATAGGTGTTTTGCTTCATCCAAGCATTGATGTATCTGTAGTCCTGGCAAGGTCTAAATTTGCCTTTCTCCTTCTTGGCTACAAAGGAAAAGGGTGATGCTTGTGAGGATTGGGATGGACAAATATATCCTTTGGCGAGTTGTTCCTCTATCCATTTGTCCAAAAGCTCCTGTTCTATGATAGATAACAGGTAGATCTTGCCAATCTTTGGTTTGAAACCATCTTTCAAATCAATTGCATGATCCCATGGGTGCAAAGTTGGGAATCTTTCTGATGCTTGCTTGTCAAACACTACCTTCCATTTATGGTAATTGGCTGGTAGCATTGTTTTTACTTCTTTAGTCGTCATGACTGGGAGCAGACCAAGACTCTGTTCATTGTTTCTAAGTATGATGGAGAAAGGCATCATCCGTAACAGTTGCTAGATGAAGAAGATGACCTAGAGAATGATCTAGAGACTGATCACCTTTGGATACAATCAAAGTTAACAGCTGCACAAGATTTCGCACAAAAGCACACCTCAAGTAAAACTTGTCTAAGTTGGAACTGAGGTACTACTGTACAGGAGAGGTCCTTATATATGTTTAGAGAACAATAGAGATGATGAAAAAGGAAGAAAAGCTGTAGCTACCTGAGAAGGAAAGGTGAAGGCAACTACTAAATGGAAATAATGTCCAAGGCAATGCATATGGTAATAATGATGATGTAATTAGAATACGTCCATCCACTGAGTAATAACAATGACGAGGAAAGAAAAGAAACTGTAACATTACCCCCTTTGTATGGGAGAAGTCACTGACTTCTTCTAATTGCCCTGCCCCCATCCATTGTTACTGTTGTCATCCCCCCATCCATTGCCATCAGTTTTGTCATGCCAATTGGTGAGGACATCTATGTCGGCTATGGGGGTGTCGATGAGTTTTTGTGTCGCCCTTAAGGTGCAACGAAGGTGTTGGAGCGCCATTTGATCCTGGGCGGACTCCTGGTCAGGAACAGCGGAGCGAGGAATCTCAATGGAATTGTGGATGGCGGCATCAACTTCCATAACAACTCTAACTGCCGCATGGTGAATGTCAGAGGTGATGGATGCGAGGTTTTGGATGGGGCTGGAGGTGGTGGTGATGAAGACATTTGTGAAGTCAGACATTGCAAGGGAGGAGGTGATGAAAATGTAGTGAAGATTGGAAAAGGCAGGAGTGCATCGAAGACTGGGGTTAGGATCCTTCAAGTTTTTTGCATGGTTCTTTTATAGAGATCGACTGTTTCTATCATTTCCTTCATGTCCCTAGCTACTTTCGAGCTCCTCATCGTCCTGCATGATTAATTCATCCATATCTGGCCAATTGTTTGTAATATTTAGGGATCCCGAAGTTCGGTTTGGTTTGGTTCAGGGGCATTTTCAGCCGAACCGGAACCGGAACCAACTAGAACCAGCCCGAACCGAACCGACAGAACCGGTTCTGGTAGGTTCGGTTCTGGTTCGGTTCTGGTTCAAACCGATGAACC
>MIPV01008087.1:4126-20652 GCA_001983365.1 Amanita bisporigera | reverse complement strand
ACGTCCCAAAATGCTGAACCCGCCGTCCCTGACCTAGCAAATATGGCTTGACGTTCATAAGAAGCTGTGCAGTCGCACTCAATTTCTTCCTTGACCAGTCAGACGCGTTACAGTCGAGAAAGACTGTGATTACCTACCCCGAAGGGAATAACCCAGATCCCACGACTACGGGCAGGCAAGCAAATGAGGTCACCGTGCGGACGCTGATGCCTACTGGTAGGAGAAAGATGTCGCCATGTGGTGTGATAGCGATCGTGTCACTGTATATCGTTTTGTAGCCGTCATTTCGTATAAGCGGGGTTTTTGCCATGGGCCTCGATGGTACGCTATACTTGGTGCCTCGTGGTACTACAAGAGCGTCCCTACTCAGGTCATCAACTGTGATACTGAGCCTACGGGTAGTCTGACGGGGCGTTAAGCAATCCGGATGGTGGCCGCGGGAGTTCGTGGGGACCCTGGGGAGTGGTCGAGGCTCCTTGCACGAGACCAGGGTTTGTGTCAGGAAGTGGCGGTGGTAGTATGCTGTGAAATTCGTATCTGTGTGGTGGTCATGGGGACCCTTGGGGATGGTCGGGGCTCCTTGCACAAGAAGAGGGACCAAGAGGATGAGAACGATGCGGATGGCGCCTGACTCCAAGAGGCTGAGTGATACCAGTTGTGCGTCCAGATGAAATACACTGCTGCTACATTGCAACGCAAGGGTCTGGATACATGCCCCCGCCCCGTCAAATGCTAGTGAAAGATAGTTTATTGTTTATCCAAGGCTTGGAGCCTACTGTTGACGAATCACAAATGTCCGTATGGACCGTATCCAATTGATTCTCCTTTTGATAGGACTTTTCTCTGAAACCTGATCATGCATCATGTATCAAACTGAAGATACTCGTAATTCACGTGGCAAAAAAATTGGAAAGTGACAACTCAACATTGATATCATACATCCTACTACTCCCGTCGAATTAGTGACAAAGTACTGGCAGGCGCGATCCGACTTGAGTGTGGGCCGTCTCTAGTGTGATTCTCTAGCACTGTCGTGTCTTGGAACTGGTTGTGTCGTGTCTTCGAACTGGTTGGAGAACCCATCCTGATGGCCGAGCTGGACTAGACGAAGTGTGGGCATTACTAGTAGTCGGTATTGAAGAGGGTCTAGGGTGAACACATACCATCCATTTCGTCCACCATCTGCTACTCGTCCGGGTTGGGTGCAAGCTACAGCTTCAAGTTGTCCCTGGTATGCGGTCGGCTATCACCCTCCCGGAAGTCAGAAGCCTTGCCTCCAGGCTTGATATTTGCTCCATCAGGTCTTTTGATCCGAGGCAAAACATGATGGAAGCGACGGAGACTGCTGCGAGTGCCGTGTAGGCTGATAATTTTGCATAGTTACCACGGATCGGATACGACTCGTACGAGAGATTAGTGATATGATATGGCGAAAGGAGATACGGCTGAAGGACGGCGGTGCAAGAAGACAACCGGTGCCTTGGTTGGCTTCCCTGGCAGGTGGTCATGACTACCGCCGCAACAAGCTCACAGAAGATGCCATGCGCATAATTTGTGTCACTCAGCAACTAACAGATCGTATCCAATCCGTATCGCGATAAGAGAGCCCACAGCAGGTGACGCAGCATCTTGTGCTGGTCACCGCATCCACCTCTGCAGTGGCAGGTACTCAGGAATGATTGTGTTTCGCATCTTTCTCATCCTCTTGGTCCCTCTTCTTGTGCAAGCAACCACTCCACATGGTGTCAGCGGTCCTGGATATCTGGAACCCGGACACCAATTTGTCAACGACCAGTTAGAACCCATTGGGCTCATCGCACTAGTACCCATGCACCATGACCAACCCACAGGTATCACAAAGTATGACGTCCAGAACAACGTTTGTGTATTCCCACCAAGCGCCAGTTATCGCATACCATCATCTAACCGCTCCATGCCTATGCCAACAGGCCAGAGCCCTCGGTCCTTAGAATCAAAAGTGCTAGTTGTCACACATGGTTATACCATTTTCTTACCAGCACACACCACCATCCGCTCATCAGACGGCCCCACCATATACGTGTCTCCCTTCATTGGAGCCCGAATCATCGACTTCAAGGTAGGCAATCACGGTCTTTCTCGACGGTAATGCATCTGACTTTCACAAATGTAGGAGGAGGCAAGAATTATAGCTCATTGCGCAACTCGTCGACGTCAGCAAATTGAAGAGATTGAAGCCAGTGTCAGTACGCAATTGCGTGCCTTCCTCAGGCAGGCAGGAAAGCAAATTGTAAACGAGGCACGCCAGAGGTATATGGGCCGCTGTTACGAAGAGAATCAATGGCATGTTACAGATCATTTCGTTGAAGTGCGCATGAAGTCATATATACAGACGATTCCCTCATAACCCATAGCTCTGATAACCCATACTTTCCTGTAACCCATACATTTTTTGATCTACCAAGTTGGTAGGCGGGGAATTCAAACCCATAACCCATACTCCCTAAAATCCCATAACCCATTAGTACCTGTTGCAATGTAATACCCATACATTCCACTACCATATATGGTTGGTTGCATAAATTATGATGCATGGCAAGTGTATAATTTACATCCTAATACTCAAATCCCAGCTACCCATGCCATTAAGGCCTCTTGAAGTCCTGGAAAAGGGACTGAAAATCCTACAGGCTCAGGTTAAGTCCAAGAAAGAGAAGCTACAGGCTCAGCTGCATGCAAAGAAGTCAATATTGTTGGAAGAAACAGCACACATTGACGATGGCAGGGATCATTTGTCCTCACATGAGCATTGGAAGGGGAGGAGGAGGAGGCAAACAGATGAGGAGAGGGGTACAATGTATCTACAATATATAGCTATTAATTCTATTATTTTAGTGCTTATCCCCAGCAAGACTTGAAAGGGAAAACAAGTGGCACACTCATCTGGCATCCAAAATAACAACAAATATCATCACTTGATGAAAAATGGCTTGACAATGATGCAAATTTGGTGGATGAGCAATGGGTGTTGGAAGCACTTGAAAATGCTTCGGATTATGAGAGAGGCTTAGGAAGACTCACCGAGATGCAGATAGGTGTTGTCAGAAGATTATGAGAAGTGGCAGGTGACCTAAGTAAGGTGGTAGGAAAGAAGCAAAAAAGTACGTGAACAAATACAGCTCCAGTATCATTCCATAACATTGAATGTAAAGGATCTGAACCCAAAGCTAAAGAGCCCAGTGAGAATAAGCCTGAAGGATGTAGCACACCTGTTTTCACCAAGAAGGAAAATGCAACCCTTGCTCAGTGCAATGGAATTTTGGACTGGCATCATAAGAATGGCAAAAATCAGTCAAAAACAGCAAAACACTATGAATCAATATATCTGAACCTACAGATGAAGCAGCCACTGGTCAGTGCATGGGTAAAGGATGAATCAAAATGGCAGGAACAATGGGCACGTAGCAGTGGAGAATACACAGCCAAATGAGCCCATCAAACACAGCATCCAGATGTCACAGAAATGATGGAGCTATGGGTGTTGAAGGCAATGGCAGAGAATGTTCTCCTCAAAGGTGAGGTCCTACGCCAGAAGTGGACAACATTTGCAGACCTAGCAGGTGTCCCAAAGGATGAGTGTCTCAATCTAAGTGATGGTTGGTTGACCTGTTTCAAAGCCTGGACTGGGTTGAAGGAATTTAAATGCCATGATGATGCAGGATCAGCTGATCCAGAAATGGTGAAGAGTGAGCAAAAATGTATCCAGGAGCTTATTGCTATGTATGGTTATGAGCCATGGGACATCTTTAACATGGATGAGACTGGGTTATTCTATGCATATTCACCATGCCAATCTCCTAGCTTGAAACATGCTCATTGAAATAGATTACCTCCAGATCAAGGGTTATCAGACAAGAAACATTCAGGAGTGAAGGGCTGAAAGGTCAGACTCACCTATGCACTTACGGCCAATGCAGATGGGTCTGAGAAACTGCCACTGATCATTATCAGTAAAGCAAAGAAGCCCTGGGTGCTCAAAAAGAAGTCAGGCAAGCAGCTTGGCTTTTACTACCAGAACAATGCAAAGGCTTGGATGACTTCAGGACTGTATCAAGAATGGATTAAACAATGGGATTCTGAGCTACAGGTGAAAAACTGCAACATCCTTCTTTTACAAGATAATTTCTCAGGTCATATTGTCCCAGATGGTCTTCAGAACATCTGTGTCAAGAATTGTGTGCCAAATCTCACTGCACATGTCCAGCCAATGGATCAGGGTATCATTCATTGCTTCAAAGCCCATTACTATGCAAACTACATTCAATGTGCTGTCAACCATTATGAGGAAGGGGTCATGCCCACTGACATCTATGACATCAACCAACTTCGGGCAATGCAGCTTGCAGCAACAGCTTGGTGTGATGTGGATGTCACTACAATCAGGAATTGCTGGAAGAAGGCTGGTATTCTTCCCTCATCTTTTCCTACTACCCCAGCTCCTGATCTGACCATTTAGTGTTTGCCATGGGTCACCCATGGGTATTTTGGTACATACCCATACCTGTACCCACCCATACCCACACCCTTGGACCATGGGTATGGGTTTGCCTACCTTATGGGTATGGGTTAAATTTTTCAAGTACTTAGTATAAATATCCATTGAATTCGTACATACTACTTTACGCCCCAATCCATTTATCTTCAGGCCATGGCTCATCATCTTTGGCATCTGGCTGAGAAGCAGCATGCTTTAAGTCAGCAGTCTCAACCAAACCTGCTCTAGTCCAGGCCCTGAGACAACAGAGCATGGGACAAATCAGCTGACAGCCAGTTACAAATGTGGGACATGACAAGTTGTCCTTTGCTAAACACACATTCAACAGCAATGGAAGATGCTACCATAAGGGATGAATAGACATATGATTGTACTTGATGTGGGACATACCTGGTATGGTGAGATAATCCCTTGCCATTCACCACAAATGAGGATAAGTTCCTCAGTTCCCATACCACCAGCCCAGAGGGTCTTGGATGTCTTTGATTCATGGAGTTGAAAGGTAATGATCCAGCTCTGACAAATATTCATCCTTGTCAGAGCTCATTCCTGAGCTCAGCACTGGGTTGGTGTGCTCAGAGTCACTGTCATTATGCCAGCACAGCACCTTCTAGTCAAACAAATCATGTCAATATGACATTACCTTTACTACATAAATTCTATACACATACCTTCCTGGTGGTTGACAGATGACATGCTGTTGCATTGGGCACCACATAGTTGCTATATACATGTATGAACTCTTTTTTCACAATTCTTTCAGTGTCTTTGATCCATTCCTCATCAAATTCCTGCTTAGCAAAGTAGCAAAGCTTGTAGCATGGATGGAGAACTAGTATATACATATATTAAAACTTATACACAACATGTGGAGCAAAACTCACCAATCACAATCCAGTACACATCCAAATGGTCTGTCAAAGAGTAATACTTGTCAAGTAGACTTATGCCAAGGATGAGCACAGCATGGACAGCTGGAGAATAGCTGTAACTGGAAGCCAACAGTTGTAGATCAGAGCGCATACACTCCATGGCTGGGATGATGGTAGCAAGGCAAGGGGTATCACTTGAGAATACTAATGTCATTGTTTTAAATATCTACATGATTAGAATTGTTGGGGATCAGTCAAAAGTTGAGTTGAGGATGTATTCATCACACACCTTGAGACAATTTCACAATTGCATCACTAATTCCCACTCATTCTCAGACTTAAACTGGTGAAGCTTCAAGGATTGTTCGCCTGTTGCTTTATCGATTGCCTCATGGTAGGTCAGTGCAAACTTCAACATGTCAGATGTAGAATTCCATCAGGTCTGGACATCATGGGGCATCATGCAGACTGTTAGTTTCTGAGAACAAGTGGGCACCACCTCTTTTATAATTTCTTTCCATTGGGGCAAGGCAATAGTTGAGGACCTTTTGATGCTGTTTGCAAAGATGGAGCTGGGCAAAGGGTTGTCAATGTGGTAGTATCACATGTGAAAGTGCATGGTTAATGTGGAAAATGTGGTTGTATGACATGGGAAAGTGCGAGGTTAATGCGGAAATTGATCATTGTATGGAACAGACCTTGGACAAAACCTGCTTCACTGGTTTAACATGCTCAGTGGCCTTCACCACATTGTCCTCCATTGCCATCTCTATGTCATCTATACCATCCATGACATCTTCTTCCTCACCATCCCCTTCTTCCTCTATATCCTCAGCATGGTCATCTTCAGAATCAATGTGGTGTTGACCATTGATCTTCTTGTCCTGCTCATCAAACTGGTGCAAGATGATTTGGATGACCAGATTGATGATATGGGCCATACACAATTGGCAGGGCCACGGTTTTGAGGAAAGGAATGATATTGGTGAGGGCAGATACCATTTTGTTGTTGGCACTTGCATTGTCACACATTAGGCTTAACAGCTGTAAGGATCTGTTAATATATCTCTCCGATGCCTAAACACAGACAGGGAGTAGAGTGGTGAGAATGCTCGAAGCAGTCCTGTGAACCTCCACTAGATTGTGTGGTGCGCAACTTGTGGAATAGCATGGCTAGTCAATTATGGAAAATGGCAGCAAACTTGTGGAACACGGCACGGGTAACCACAGATGTACAGGTATTGAACTTCATGTGACGAAGCTGACAGTGGTGGTGGGTGTTTTGCGGAACTATGTGCAGAGTACTGAAAATGAAGGTTGAAGTCCATGCCCTGTGTGAGGTGGCTTCAAGCATATAGATGCGGCAAAGAGCAGAAACTTGAGAAGTAGCAGTTGTTAGACGTCGAAGAGGGAGAAACTCAGTGGATTGATTGATTTTTTACTACTGTTATACTATGGTTTTTATACGTTTTCGAGCTCTACTAGCATCATTGGACTCTGTTGAATTTCTCCTATGGATGCATGTCCTGCTACTATTTTCCAGTAAATTCTGCTTGCTGCATTGTCATGGTGGTAACTGGAGCAGATGGTCGCTGTTACTACCAGTGTTTTACATGTGTTTGACGCTATGGTTAATCAATGAGCACTGGTGACTTCCTGATTAGTGCTAGGTTTTTCATTGACTATCACAACCTGATGGTCTGGGCTCGTTCCCTTTGTGCTTGATATGGCTCTTTGCTAACATGGCAGTCTGTGGCGATCGGCATCCATTGCATTGGGTTGGTATAAGCTTTCACCCACTGATCAGTTCTGTGGAGCGACAGCGTTTCCCATCTTGGAAGAAGCGGTGCATGGCTAGTCAGATGACCAGCGTGATCGTTTTGTTGTTGGCACAGGCACAAGTAAGGTGTATGGCAGAATATTGTGATGCCTTGGCAGATTAGGTTGTGAGTGAGCGTGAAAGGCAGATGCATCCAAAGTGCCAGCTTTCTCGTAGCAGGATCAGTGCGCATGTTGTTTTCCATTACAATGGTAAGACGCCATGCATGCTGATGTGTTCCATTGTCTATATGTGGTCATAGCCAGACATGGCTCATCACCGTCTTCAGATGAGGCTCCAAGTTTCATGTGTGTTATGGACAATGCCTTCTTTGTTGCTTCTTAGAAACGACAAACAGAGTCTCGGTCTGCTCCCAGTTGTGACAACTACTGATAGGACAATGAGGACGCTAAGTCTGATGATGACAAAGGCCCTTAGGTCGATGTGTTCAGCAATGAGGAAGAGAGGCGATGATTTAGAGGCTGAGAGGAAGGTAAAACTCGTTTAAGTTGGAACTGAGGTACTACTGTACAGGAGAGGTCTTTATATATGTTTAGAGAACAATAGAGACGACAAAAAAGGAGAAAAGGTTGTAACTACCTGAGAAGGAAAGATGAAGGTAACTACTGAATGGACGTAATGTCCAAGGCAATGTGTATGGTAATGATGATGATGTAACTAGGATATGTCCATCTGCTGAGTAGTAACAATGACAAGGAAAGAAAAGAAACTGTAACATTACCCCCTTTGTATGGGACAAGTCACCGACTTGTTCTATTAGCCCTGCCCCCAACCATTGTTACTGTTGTCACTTCCCCACCCATTGCCATCCATTTTGTCATGCCAATTGGTGAGAATGTCAATGTCGGCTATGGTGGCATCAATGAGTTTTTGTGTCACCTTCAGAGTGTGATGAAGGTGTTGGATCACCATGCGATCCTGGGTGGACTCCTGCTTGGAAAGGGCAGAACAAGGAATCTCGATGGAATTGTGGATGGCAGCATCAGCTTCCATGACAACTCTGACTGCCGCATGGTGAACGTCAGAAGTGATGGATGCAAAATTCTGGATGGGGCTGGAGGTGATGGTGATGAAGATGTTGGTGAAGTCAGACATTGCAAGAGAGGAAGAGATGAAGATTTGATGGAGGTTGGAAGAGGCAGGAGTGCATTGAAGACTGTGGATATCCAGAACGGATTGGGATCCTTCAATCTTTTACATGGGTCTCTTATAGAGATCAACCATTTCCATTGTTTCCTTCATTCCCATAGCTGCTTTCAAACTCCTCATCATCCTGCATGATTAATTCATCTATATCTGGCCAACCATTTGTAACATTCTTGGCTAGTTCCTCGATCATGGGTTCTTTGTATGAAATGTTAATGAGCACAGTCTGTGACTTATGTGGAGATCACATGTACTGGTCATCATGCCATGTACAAGGTCTATGACAGTAGTGGCAGCTGCCTGAGACCCAACACTTACTAATCTTGGCCGCACAAAAGAGTCCTGAGGAACTGAACAAATCCTGAACAGTCAGACCAGCCGAACAATCGGAGAGTATGCACAAAACCTGAAGCCAAACCTTCTGAAACATACAATACCAAGCCGACCCCAAGTTGCCTGAGAACTGAGACTACCAAACATCGGACAGAGTTTTCAAGGAAGATATACGCCGCCTCTGACATAAAGAACTCCACAACAACCAAACCACAGAGCATGAGCAAAGCAAAATGGCAAAGACACAAGCCGAGAGGCGCTGTTATGCCAAAGCAAGACCATATGACAAGGACCCTTGAACGCACTAGCCAGCTAAGGAAAGGCAATACGAACCACCGACAATCAAAGCCACATCATGCAACGGATCAACTAAAATGAACCTCTGTAGCACCATCAGCCCTAGCCTATTGTCATCACGGCCAATGCATAGTCTCGATCGTTGTACCATCCCCGTTGAAGAAACCTCAAAGGCGGAACTACCGTAAACGCGCACCAAGTATTCGCCAATGCCAGAGCATAATCATATCGAATGACATCGGAAAAAGAGGAAAAAGTATAAATATGTAGAAATGTACATCGTAAAGTAGAGAAGTTGGTCTCTGCCTTCATATATCGTGTTCGTGTCTCAATTCCATTTTCGTTTCTATCACCTTTGGCCGTGTGGTAGTCTTAATTGTTTTTCTTGTCGATGTCCAGGACCATTCGTCACTTGCATCGCTCTCTTTCAACTAAAACATTATCTTGACTCTCAGCCTCGGCACCTTTGGCCGCCTCACTATGCATCTCACTGCCCACCGACTGTCATCTGCCAAAGCCCCAATTGAGCCCCAAAACCTTCGCTTCACACCACATGACGTCGGAACCATCAGAATACACCTGACATTCTCGGGACCTTCAGAGCTGAGCCTAGCCAGTCAGTTCTGTTGATTGCCATCTTCCTTTCAAACGCCTGCCTCAATCTAATCTCATCGGGACTGGTTTCTCCTGCCAGTTCAAGTTTAGGTTTATCAACATCCCATATTGAATCATTTGTGATTTGTTGCAGGATCACTTGGAATAACTCTTCTGCAAAATGTTTGGCAGAAGTAGTCAATGTAGGAGATATGGGTGCTGTTGTCCCTGGATCTGAAGATGACTCTACAGCATCATAGTCCTCATAGTTTGGGTAGTAGTACTGCCACCCATTATTTGTTGTCCTGATGATGCTTTGGACTCTGGGGTATCCTGGTTCAAATTTGTGTTGGTTGTAGACCAGTGGGTTTGGGGTGCATGGTGGAGGAGGTATTCGACAGTCCATGGTGATTTGATAGCTTGGTGGGAGAACAAAAGGGGTGGACAACAGGGTTACTTGTGGTGGGGACATGTTGTCATACTTCTTCCCTACGTCTTCCCATTGATCGCTAATTTCTTCCACTTCATCATCCCTATTATCTCTTCCCAGATCTTCAGTTCTCCACTCATTTTTGATGATGTCATACAACCTGTTGTTGATCCAGTCGTTCAATGTCTGGATGGCTTCTTTATTTTGTCTCATTCTCTCGTTGCTTTGTTTGGGTGTATAATATAATGGATTGTGTGTGATCTGATTATGGTTATGTCTTGGGTTCAAGGGTAAAGGTCTCCCTCGAAATGCTTCGATGGTGACGCATACTACGTCCCTTGCTCTGTAATGAAATGAATATCGTCCTTGAAAGGGGTGAAGGTGGTATGGTTTGAGAATGAAGAATTGCATGCATTGTGGGGTTTTCCTTGATGCTGAGAATTTGGCATGAGTGGGAGCATAGTTCCGTGCATATATGCTATTGAGTTTGAGGTGTCTGTGGTTGCGATATGTGACCATGATAGCTGTTCTTTTTTTATTTATTTTACAGTTGTCTCCTGGCTTTATACTCCAGTAGAACTTCCGCAGCATTACCCAGGTTGCACTCAGGTTCCCATGACTTGTCATTTGATCCATAGCCTTTCCATTTGACCAAATATTGATATTCTGCGCCACGTTTTTGGTGTGCAAGAATTGCTTCTACCTCATATTCTTCATTTCCATTTACGAGATCAGGAGGTGGCGTCATGTAGTTTGGGCCATGAGCTTTGGTTTGTTTGTAAGGGGATAACAGGGATGTGTGAAACACAGGGTGAATGTGCCATTGCTTTGGCAACTTCAATTTGTATGTCACTGGTCCCATTACCTGTTTGATAACGAAGGGTCCTTCTCATTTAGGCACTAGTTTTCTTGACTGATATGGAATGTGTAAATTTCTATTTTCGAGCCAGACCTTATCACCTTTCTTGAACTGTATGGATTTGTCCCTTTGTTGTTTTGCCACTAGTTGTCTAGCTAATTTGTGTGCTGCTAGCGCTTCCTCCCTTGCTTTTCATAACTGTAGTAGTCATTCTTCTGCTGCAGGTGTACTCATTTTGTGGGAAGCAGTGGGGAGTGCCACAGGGTCAGTTCCATACATTAGTTGAAATGGCAATGCTTTGACAGCATCATGATGTCAGTTATTGTGTGCAAATTCTGTGATTGGGAGTAATCCTTTCCATTTGTGCAGTTTGTTAGTACAGAACATTCGAAGATAGACTTCTAATTCTTGGTTGACTTGTTCTGTTTCTCCATCAGTCTGCAGGTGATATGCCATGCTCATCCTGTGGTCAATTTTTTAGCACTTTTCTGATTTCTTGGAAGACTTTTGCTGAGAACTGTGGTTCTCTATCTGAGATGAGCATGTCAGGGAGGCCAAATTGTTTGAAGATCTTGGTAATGTATATGTTCGCTGTTCCCAGAGCATCAATTGTTTTGTTGCATGGTGTGAAAATTACCCCCTTTGTAAGACCCTGGTCCACCGTGACCAAAATAGAGTCAAAACCATCCAAAAGAGGTAGATCAGTGATGAAATCCAGGGTGACTTGTTGAAATGGGTGCATCCCTTTTGACTGAATCTGTTGATATGCTGGTGTATTTGGGTGCATGTAAACTTTCATCTGTTGACATAATGTGCAACCTTTGATCCATTCCTTCACATGTCTGTACATCCCTGGCCACCAGTAGTCTCTTTTGAGCAATTCCAGTGTCTTAAAACATCCAGGGTGTCCTGATGTAACTGCTTCATGTACCTCCTTGATCAAGTTTGCATGCAATCCATCATGATTGGGGATGTAGACCTTCCCTTGATAGTGAATTAATCCATTTACATATGTCCAGTCCTGAAGCTGTGATTTGATTGGTGGAGCATGATGCTTTTCGACTACCTCGATCAGGATTCATCCAAAATCATCTTTTGACATTGCCTTTTGGAGATCTGTCACCAAGTCTTCTGCAATCAAGTTGATGAATCGTTCAGGAGGTAAAACCATCATTTCCTCCATCTGTTCTTCATTCCCCATATGATCTGGGCATCTTGACAGCGCATCAGCTTCGAACATCTTTGTTCCAGGGACATATTTGATATGTAGGTCAAATTTGGATAAAAATGATGACCATTGTGCTTGTCTGGGTGTTAATCATTGCAGTGTGCGGTAAAATGACAGGTTCTTGTGATCACAGTGTACAATCATTGTATGTGGTGATCTGTGTAGTAGATGCCTCCAAGTTGCAAGTCCCTTGATGACTGCTAGTAGTTCCCGATCATAGATCTGGTAATTTTGCTCCATTGGGGTTAATGCATGTGAAATAAATCCGCAAGGATGTAAGGCTCCTGTTTTATCTGCCTGTTTTAACACCGCTCCAATCACTTTGTTAGATGCATCAGTTTGGAGGATGAATGGTTTTGTTACATCTGGCATCAGTAGTACTGGCATAGATGCAAATTTCTTCTTTAGCTCATTGAACAATTTCTGCTGTTCTGTGCCCCATGCGAATGGCATGTCTTTTCTGGTTAGTTCATGGTTTTATACTCCATCTGATGCTCTAGGATTTTGGTAGCGATGCTGTCTGGGAGTTTTCGAACGAAAGCTTGGAGTTGAGTGGTTAATCCAGTGAGGCCAGTGAGCTCTATCAAGGTGCGGAATTCTCTGATGTATTCAGGGACTGAAACTCCCCCTCCTACACTTAGATTGGCTAATTTGTTCAGGGCCCTGACCGCGCTGTTAATTTCTCCCCAATCAGCGATGAAACGTTGATTGAATGTTTCATAATCATCCCATTGTATGCCTGTTGTTTTTCCTTTGTTGGCACACAACTCGCCTCGGATGATCATTTTCCAATTGTCCAGCTCTGGTCCTAAGCATGCTAGAGTGTATCTGACCTTTTTCTCATCTTTGCCCTTATAGTTATTTTCGTTAAGAGCGAAGAAATCTTCGAGGGAGTCTAAAAATGACTGTGCCTCTGTTCGTTTTCCTGTAAAGACCCTGATGGGCTGTGGTTTGATATCCCCTTTGGTAATCTCCATAGTATCGGTCATTTCTTCTTTGGGTTCTTCTTCTTTCTTTGGTTCTTCGTCCTTCTTTTCTTCGCAAAATTGGTACCAGGCTGTGACAGTTTTGGGCAGTGCTGCAAAGAATGCTGCTCCTAGACTGAGTTCATGATAGGGTGCGAAATCTGTCCACCAGGTAGCTTCTGGTTCAGTAATAGGCTTTTCTAGAAGGAGGTGTTTAACTTTGTATTCTTTGTTGTACCACTCGATCCAAAGTTTCCTAGGTAATTCTTTGTCTGGATCTCCTTCTTCATATTCCCCTGTAAAATAGCTTTCGCTGATAGGGATGTTCTTCTTTACTCCTTTCCAACACCACTGGTTACTGAGTACTGAAAAGAAGACTTTGGTTCTTTCGAGATAAAAGTTTCCGTCAAAAGCAACTGCTCTGTTAGGAGGTCTTTCTTCGAAGTTCTTGGGATCAATGATGTCTTTGCTAGTGATGATGCACTGAGCAGTTCCTTGAGTTCCAACTTATGTTATGGACGATGCCTTCTTTGTTGTACTTAGAAATGACGAACAGAGTCTCAGTCTGCTCCCAGTCGTGATGACTACTGATAGAACAATGAGGACGCTAAGTCTGATGACAACGAAGGCCCTTAAATTGATGCGTTCAATGATGAAGAGGCAAGGCGATGATTCAGAGGCTGAGAGGAAGGTAAAACTCGTCTAAGTTGGAACTGAGGTACTACTGTACAAGAGAGGTCTTTTATATATGTTTAGAGAACAATAGAGATGACGAAAAAGGAGAAAAGGCTGTAGCTACTTGAGAAGGAAAGGTGAAAGTAACTACTAAATGGAAATAATGTCCAAGGCAATGCGTATGGTAATGATGTTGATGTAATTAGAATAAGTCCGTCCACTGAGTAACAAAGATGACGAGGAAAGAAAAAGAAACTGTAACAGAGCCAATCATCCTGACTATGACATAACTCAAATCAGTCCTCCAAATTCATCTGAATACAAGTGCAACCTCAGCATATTATTGAGGACAAGCAATGAGACTATGTACAAGAGAATGAGGCTGATAACTGGAATTGTGTGTCCAAGCATTTTCCTCGGTTTCCAGGAACAATACATATTCCCGGTTCCTTGTTGTTTCCCCCTTGATATAATGCATCTTGTGAGTATCAACATACCCACACACCTACTGGACATCTGGAAGAATGCACCTAGCATTAACCTTTCCTTCACAACAACATCAAAACCTGATTTCATTGTATTTGATGATGATGATACATGGCGACAACATGGAGCTCTTGTTGCCTCTACGGCACCCTTCCTACCATCACAGTCATTCAATCGTCCACCTCGCAATCCTGCTGATAAACTTAATTCTGGTTATAAAGCAACTGATTTCCTTGTGTACTTCTGGGCGATGGGTCCTGTGTTATTCTGCCCCTTTCTTCCTCGTCACATTTGAGCGAATTTTTGCAAGCTCATCTGTTGCATACGTCTAATCCACCAGCACAGTATCAAGTGACAACAACTAGTCCGTGCTCACCAAATGTTGGTTGAGTGGATTTATGACTTCGAAACAATATACTATAATTGGGAAGTAGCCTGTTTACACCTGATGCGACCATGTGTCCACACAATTGTTCATTCAGCTCATGAGACTGCCAGGTGTGGGCCACTCAATTTATTGGCACAATGGGCCTTGGAAAATACCATCGGAAATCTTGGGCACGAGGTTCATCAAGACTCCAATCCTTTTGCCAACCTGGCTGAGCACGCACTAATTCGAGCACAGGTTAACGCACTCAAGGCCATCATGCCAGAACTGGACCCCAAAAAGCCATTACCTCGTGGTGCTTTGCATATCTCAGATGGTTACGTGCTTCTTTGAGCACAGGATGGATCTCCTTGGACCTTACCTGAAACTGATACAGCCGCGCTATGTAATTACCTCACAGCATCAGGAAATGAGGTAACCCACATCACAAAACTGCAACGATGGGCATGTCTGCTGCTTCCCAATGGACAGATCACAAGGTCTGCATGGAAGGAACTAGCCAGCTGCCATGATGTAAGAAACGCACGCAATGTCAATGTAAGCCTGTCATTCTTGGGGATTTGACAGTTTGACATCCTTTAGTTAATTATAGATCAAAAAACGTACTTTGCAGAGGTCCAATACTACTTTTGTTTAGATCTCAATGACCAATCCATTGGGCTGGCAATGGTTTCCATGTATGGAGATCCAGATGAAACTCTTCTCAAACAGTCATACAAAACACTCTGGGCATGTCACTATCAAGGGTCGATGACTTTACACGTTGTTACCATCAAAGCAATTCGATCTAGCATTGGAATGGTTCCACTTCCCCTTACACCACTCAAAGAAGGCCAACCAGAGATGCGTGCCCGGCACGCTGATCACTTCTTTGTTGTTGAAAAACCTGCAATAGACTTCTTGGGAGGTCTCAAAGACAGTGAGGAAGGTCCTATAGAAGGCGGCGAGACTGCAGAGGAAGACGACATGTATATCTGAGGTAAGAGTATCCAAGCTCACTGGTGCTCCAGTTCTTTCACCCAATGAACTGTCTTACAGCCATGGATCTCAAAGAGCTCCTTGCTGTCGTACAAACCCACGTCTCTACCTTACCCTCATTTATAGATGATATCGACTCCATATCAGATCAGGCATTTGAAGAACATTCATGCAACTACTTAAAATCAGCACAGGCTCTCCTCGAAATCATTATCAGACTTTCCTCAATGCGTGTTCATTTTGATGCAGACGACTCTCAAATGCCTGATGTCAAATCATTTATTCAAGAGTCCCAATATTCTTCCGAGTTGCCCACGGTCGTTCAAGCCTTTCAAAATCAATTTGATCAACTGGATGTCCATGATCCAGACCCTACATTAGCTCAGGTTGCAGAAAAAGCAGTACAAGTCGAGAGTTGCACCATGATCAGCGAGTTTCTTGACCCCCACGTCGAAATTTTATTCAACAGAGCAGTGTGCCCTTTGACACTCATTTGTTAGGAAAAAGTTTTGATCAATTCATCAGGCAATGGTCACTACAGCACTCGACGACCTGAGGGTCCCACTGCCTGGTCTATTACAAGTTATAAATGGCAAAATAATTGGAGACGTTTGTGAAGGATTCACCTATTTTCACACATGTTTGGAACACGTTAATCAAGAACTATGAAACAAATTCATTACCCATCCAAAGAAAACCATTTCCGCTTCGCGCTTCGCCTATTTTGTCCCAATCTTTCAAAAGTATATAGATTTCAGTTTCACTATCCTTCGCATATTGGGAACATTCGCCCATAGCATGTGTGCTTCACAAGACACATGCCACTTTATAAACCTTGCCATGGCCAGTGGATGACATATGTCACTCATAGATGACTCGGACATTGTCACTGCCATCGTAT
>MIPV01008084.1:22658-34884 GCA_001983365.1 Amanita bisporigera | reverse complement strand
CTAGCGAACCGCGCAAGTCATCTTGAATATCGTCATCTGCGCCGATTGAGATGTTGAGCTTCTCGATCCCCACACAGATGACATACACCGACTCGCCTAATGTATCTGTAATAAGATCCAACGCTTGCGAGTAATTTGCTACTTCATTGTTGAGCCCCGTGAGGTTGAAACGGTCTAGGATAAAATCTTCGTCAACTTCGCAAAAGTATTCATTTCCTTTCGAGGATAAGAACCAGGAGATCCACTGGGTTAGTCAGACTTGCAAACACAGGCTTGGTAATGCAAAAGCGAGTGGACGTACGGAGCTGGTATGGATTGCCAAGTTAATATCCAGCGACTGATTCATGAAAGAAGACATGCCTTGAGTAGTCAGAGTCAGAGCCAGTCGATACTTCCTCCACTGGACGCGTCATGTCAGATCTTTCGACCTGATGCTGTGTTGCAGGGTACTCACTGTCGTCGCTGCACGAGGCCTACAGGTGTCACATTGTGTGACAGCATATCGGAGTGTCAAGTTCGCTGCGTATCTAATGATGCCAAAGTTCGGTTCCCGAACCGCGGTTCGAACCTGAACTGGTAGAACTGGACTGACTGTTCAGTTCAGTTCTGGTTCTGGTTCACGGGTAGGAGGTGCTGTTCAGTTCTCTGTTCACGACGTTGGGGTGGGATCCCGAACCGCAATAGAACCGGTTCAAACTGCGAACTGCAAAAGTGCAATTGGGTGACTAGTCGTGATTGTCAGTCAAATGTAACTACATTTTGTAGACTAATATAAACTTGTAACGATGCTGCTGTGGGTCTCCGCCTTGCGCAGATTGGAGACTCCTCGGCGAGACCGGTGCATCGGTCAATACGCATCCCAAAAGCGTGGCGTGCAAGCCTCCCGCATGGCCACTCGCAATGCCAGACGTCGTCACAGGCTGCATGGAAGGGTGGATTATCCCTGCACCCTTTTCCATCCCTGTGAGCTTGTACGTCTTTCCCCCGATGTTGAATGCCCGCGCACGGAGTTTGGGGAAGGTATCTGTCGTCATGAACGCTTGCGCGACGTTCTCCCATGCCGTGAAAGTGGAGCAGAGCGTGGACGTCACGGGTTTGACAGTGGATAGAGCAGAGAGGATGGTGGTGATAGGGACGTGTTGGCCTATGACGCCAGTGGACAGGACGAGTGTTTCGCTTGAGCTTGGGTCGCCTGTGCGGGCCTCGGATGAATGAACGGTGCGGAGAAGCTCATCCGTCGCCTTAGCCATTTTCCAAGCATTTCCTAGCCTTTTCGCCCCCGGCACCGCATTCGCGCACCCGCTATTGACCACCACAACCCTCGCCCTACCTCAGTTCTTTTCCAAAACATCTTCAGAGATGATGACCGACGCTGTATTGGTTGGTTTGCAACGGGCGGGAACGAGGAGCGATGTATGTCATTGGCACTATATGGAGGTCATATCCAGATTGATATCAACAACGCCGACCTGTCTTATCAGCCAACGATCGACGAAAAGAGGGGGAGTGAACTGACCTTGGACCATGGCGCAGCCCGAGGCGCGGGTCACAAATAGTGTGACCCATGACTGTCACGCCACATGTTTTTTTGTTGTTTTTTTTTTTTTTATAAGAACGCTATATTGCGCAGGGAGTAAAAGAACTAAGGTACTGACAAGGGCCCTGGAGTAGTAGCAAATGTCCAAGTATGTGGCATAAGGCTGGCAGGATTGTGGCGGGCGGAAGTAACATGTCTGATGTCTATCTATTTATGTCTATGGCTGCAAAGGAGGCAGCAGTGGGATGGTCAGAAAGGAAGGTAATCAGTGTGCATGTGTTATTGCATCATGATGAGAAGGAAAAGAGTGAGAGAAATGGCAGTCTGTACCTGGTGCATTGGCAGAGGATATGGCAGCGTGTGAGCAGTGGGCAGTCCCAACAGGAGGAGCAGGCAAGAGGACTGGGGTCACATGGGTGAAAGTGAGGATGGTAGTCTTTGGAGGGTATGTGGCCCATTGCAGTGCATCCACACTGCATGTTCCTCACATCTTCCTTTAAGCCCTTTGGACTTTGGCTTCCATCTATGCAAGTGGGATGACCTTAGCAATGTGCAGGGCCTGGCTTCAGGCTGTCAAGCCCCAGCTGCTGAGCCCTTGAAGCCTGAGCCGAGCTGAGCCCAACTGAATGGCTCTGAATGGCTCTGGGCTCAGCTTGCACTTGAGGAAGCCTTGGGCTGGGCCACCAAGCCCCAGCTTTCCAGTGCATGTTTGTGCTCTCCTTGTCTCAGATCTCAGCTCTACCTGGCAATATACTGCATAGGCATAGATAATCTGACAACTCCCATGGTATCACCTCCTGCAACAATGAGTTGTTGGCGAATGTTGTCAAAGCAAAGAGACGACGATGCAGTGGAAAGTGCAGAGGCTAAGTAAGTTACACTTACTGATAGAGTAGACTTGGAGAGCTTTCAGGAGCCAGACGCTCAACTGATAGTATGCAAGAGAAGAGGATGTAGATTGAGATGAGTACACTACTGTATTTATACATGTGGCTTATCTGCTATCTACTCAGGTCTTAGGGTATGATGTCAGTGCTGAGTGAGCAATGACATCAGTATGATATCATCTATGATGCTTGTATGAGGTCATAGATAAGAACACTATTGTTCTTCTATATCCATATGTACACATTAAGGTACCAGTATAAGGATGTTCCTTATATCCTAGGAGATCCATAGGAGATCCTAGGAGTTAACCGATATGGGTAGATGAATCCCGCATTTAGTTATATTGTATTAATATGACTTTATTAGGATACATTAAAGAGATTCAGAGATGCCGATCTAATCCATTACTTCGGATTTCGACACTCCCCCTCATTGAGGAATCTCGATGCCAATTTGATCTCTTAATTCCTTGAACTTAACCCATGTCAAATTCTTGGTAAGAATATCAGCCAACTGTTCATCTGTGGGAACATGTTTTACAGTAACATCTTGTTCTTCCACATGTTCTCTAACATAATGATATCTGATGTCAATATGTTTAGATCTTTTTTCTTGTGCTGGATTTTTGGCTAAGAATATAGCTCCTTTGTTATCAACCATAAGGTCAACTGGTCCAATATTGTATCCTAGTTCACTGAACAAGGATTTAATCCACATGACTTGTCTTGAACAGTCCAACATGCTCATGTATTCAGCTTCTGTAGATGACAAGGCAACTGTGCATTGTTTTCTTGAAATCCAGCTGATTGGACATCCAGCCATTATGACAAGATTACCACTAACTGATCTATGCATGATTGGATCTTGAGCCCAATCTGCATCAGCATATGCTATTATTCCTTCATTCTGAAAACCATTATATGTCAATTTGCCATTGATTGTTGATTTGACATATTTGACAATATATAGTGCTTTCTGAATATGTTCTTTTGAAGGATTAACCATGAATTGTGACATCATGATTACAGCATGTGTAATGTCATATTGTGTGCCAAGTGTGAGATATAACAATGATCCGATAATTGATTGATAATAACTCCTTTCTTGTGGAGTAGCAGTTCCAGGGTTTGCTTCAGGATGATATCCTGCAGGTAATGGTGTACGAACTGGATTTGCTTCATCTTGACCAAATCTTTTGACCACCTTTTTTGCATAGTCAATTTGATCAAGTGTAATCAATTTCTTTCATCTATCCCAGATTATTTTCATTCCAAGATATTCATTAACAGGACCTAAATCTTGACATTCCCATTTTTTCATGAACTGTTGTTTAAGCTCAATGAGTAGTTTTTTATTACTACCCATGAATAAAACATCATCAACATATAGTATAACAACTATAATCGATTTTTGTCTGTAGCAAACATAGACTCCTGTGTCTGATAGACAATGTCCAAAGCCTAGTTCTTGTAAACTTTTGTTCGCTTTTTTATTCCAAGCTAATGAAGCTTGTTTTAATCCATATAAAGCCTTTTTTAGTTTATAGACTTTTCCCTCTTGTCCTTTGACAATGAATCCTTCAGGCTGTTCCATGTATAAGTCTTCATTCAGATCTCCATACAGGAATGCAGTTTTTACATCCAGTGCTTCGATTTCCCAATCTTCTATTGCTGCTGTAGCCATGAGGAGTCTCACAGTTTCAAATCATGCAACTGGAGAAAATGTGTCATCATAATCGATCCCAGGTATTTGTGAAAATCCTTTAGCAACTAGTCGAGCACATTTTTGACCATCACTTTTTACTGCATAAACCCATCTACACTTTACAGGTTTATGGTTCTTTGGACAGTTTACTAATTCCCATACATCATGGTCTTCAAGGGCTTTAATTTCATCTTTCATTGCAGTGATCCAACCATCATATTCAGTTGGATTAGATGTTTTAATTATATTAACATCTTTGTAATGCACTGGTAAAGTGAAATTTTCTTGTTTTATAGCTTTTGATAAAAGATAATTCACAAATTTTGTGCCTTTCTCTTTTTCAAATTGCTTTAACAAGAGTTCTATATCAAGATTGTTTTCAATCTCTGGATTTAATTCATCTTGTGCTTCTTCAAAGGTATCTGATTCCATTTCAGAGATTTCTTTCTCTTTTTCCTCTGTTACTTTAGAAGGAATAAACAGATTTCTTTCCAGTTGTTTTTCAATTTTGAGAGGTGTTTTACTTCCGTAAATATTTCCTTCTCGATAAACTGGTTTTCTAGGTCTAGTACCTCTGCGAAGATCAACAAGTGGAATAGGCTGTACAGGTTGCTTTTGTTTTGCACATCCTGCTACTTTATTAGCCTTCCTTGTTTGTTTGACATTGGGTGGTTCTGCATGTTTTGTTCCAGGTCGTTCTCTGGGATTCTCAACAGATCTGCTTTCGCTTGATCCTTGAACATCAGAATTATCAACAGGCTTATAATTATGCTCCTGTGATTTATCCACATAGTCAAGCCCTGAATCTTTATTATTTTCATCATGAGATGGACTGCGTCTTCCATCATGTGTAGTATCATGATTTTTATAATGATTGCCATAAATTGGTCTTGTGGGAGTATCACTATCATCACTTTCATATCTGTGAGATATGTGGGAATTGGAATCAGTTTCATATCCATTATCATTGTCGTCCCATGTTTCACTACCTGGTGGACTAGGGTATAAACTTTCTTTGTTTTGGCTTTCTTGCTTCGCTCTAGGAAATATTTGTTCATCAAATACTGACTGAACACCAATAAACATTGAATTGTCTTTTTGCATGAATCTATAAGCTTTAGAGCCTGGTGTTACAGTCTCTTTTTCTCTTCCTCGTCATCCTTATTACTCAGCGGACAGACATATTATACTTACATCATCATCATTATCATACGCACTGCCTTGGACGTTATCTCCTTTACGTAGCTACTTTCATCTTTCCTTTCTCAGTTAGCTACAGCATTTCTTCCTTTTTTGTCGTCTCTATTGTTCTCTAAACATATATAAAGACTCCTCATGTACAGTAGAACCTCAGTTCCAACTTAGACGAGTTTTACCTTCCTCTCAATCTCAGAACCATCGCCTCTCTTCTTCATCATTGAACGTATCGACCTAAAGGCCTTTGTCATCATCAGACTCAGCGTCCTCATTGTCTTGATCATCGTTGATTCGACTGGGAGCAGACCGAGACTCTGTTCGTCGTTTCTAAGTACGATGAAGAAGGCATCGTCCATAACATAAGTTGGAACTCCAGGAACCGCTCAGTGCATCATCACTAGCAAGACACCATTGATCCCAAGAACTTCAAAGAAAGACCTCCTAACGGAGCAGTCGTTTTCGACGGAGATTTTTATCTCGAAAGAACCGAAGTCTTCTTTTCCGCACTCAGTAACCAGTGGTGTTGGAGAGGAGCAAAGAAGAACATCCCTATCGACGAAAGCTATTTTACAGGAGATTACCAGGAGGGAGACCCAGACAAAGAATTACCAAGAAAGCTTTGGGTTGAGTGGTATAACCAAGAACACAGCATTAAGAATCTCCTCCTCGAAAAACCCATCACCGAACCAGAACTCTCCTGGTGGACAGAATTCGCACCGCTTCACAGACTTAGCCTAGAAGCAGCATTCTTTGCAGCATCACCCAAAACTGTCACAGCCTGGTACCAATTCTGTGAAATAAAAAGGAACAAACAAGACAAGGAACCAAAGAAGGAACAAGAAGAACCGGAAAAAGAAATGACTGACACAGTGGAAACCACCAAAGGAGATATCAAACCACAGCCCATCAGGGTCTTCACAGGAAAAAGGACCGAAGCGCAGTCATTTTTAGATTCCCTCGACAATTTCTTTGCCCTTAACTCGAATAATTACGAGGGTAAAGATGAAAAGAAGATCAGATACACGTTGGCATGCCTAGGACCAGAACTAGATAACTGGAAAACGATCATTCGAGGCAAACTAAATGCCAACAAAGGAAAAACGGAGGGAATATTATGGAATGATCACGAATCTTTCCAGAAGCATTTCATTGCTGATTGGGGCGAAGTTAACAGCGCAGTTAGGGCCCTAAATGAACTAGCCAATCTAAGTGTAGGAGGAGGAGTTTCAGTCCCTGAATACATCCGAAAATTCCGCACCTTGATCGAACTCACTGGGCTCACTGGATTAACTGCTCAACTCCAGGCCTTTGTTCGAAAACTCCCAGACAGCATCGCCACCAAAGTCTTAGAACACCAGATGGACTATAAAACCATGAATGACGCATACACAAAAGCGGAACAACTCCATTTTGCTTGGGAAACCATGCACCTTATGGGAAAAGGGTCCAGATCAGGAGAGCAATCAGGTTTCAATCGAAACTCAAACAGGGGCAACCAAACAGGGGCTAATCGGACCATCAATACGATGCCTACTGGACGATTAACTGAAGCACAAAAAGAAGAATACAGAAAGGCAGGGAAATGCTTCAAATGCAGAATACAAGGGCACATTTCATGGAACTGCCCCAAGCGCAACAATAACTCATCCGGATCCTCCTCCCAGGGCAAAAATATTTGCTCTATCACTGAGGAAAAATCGACTGAAGATCAAAGAGGCTTGATTAAGGCAATCAGGGCCATGTTAACCAAATTAACCGAAGAAGAAAGGAACACCTTCCTAAACGAACTCGAAACAGAGGGTTTTTAATCAGGAAGCGTCAGACAGCAGTTGACACTTCCTCCAATGGACTAGAACAGTTAGCACTCGATTCTGTAATCGTACAATCAGACAATACCAGAAGAATTTCGATTCCTGTTCAAACGTCCGACCTACCTGCTGAAACCTCTGCATTAATTGATTGTGGAGCTGATGGAAACTTTATTGATGAAGAAATTACGACAAAATTACCAAAAGAAAAATTATGGAAACCACTTCGAGTATGAAACGCTGATGGAACAATCAACACCAATGGAGTAATCACTCACAGGACACGCATCAACTACTCCATAGGAGGAACAATATATGACAACTGGTTCCTGATCACAAAGCTAGGAGAACAACGCTTAATTCTAGGAATTCCCTGGCTTGAAAAGCACAATCCCATAATTAATTGGAAAAATAAAACGATCCAATTGGAACAAGTCGAAGAAGAAGACAATCAACCAATTTGGCAGATGGCGCTCGACAGTAAACAGTGGGGAGAAGACGATTACTGGATCAGGGTAAAAACTTCGACTTCCCAATCGCTAGAGCATCAGCTCAAAAAGGACAAACCACCAACCACCCTACCATCAGAATATGAAGAATGGAAGGAAGTCTTTGAGAAAAAGGCTTCGGAGTGATTTCCATCAACCAGACCATGGGATCACGTGATTGAACTAAAACAGGGATTTTCTCCCAAAGTAAGCAAGATCTACCCACTATCCCTAAAGGAACAATCATCTTTGGACGAATGGATCATGGAACAAGTTACAAAAGGATATATCAGACCGTCGAAATCTCCACAGGCCTCACCATTCTTCTTTGTTGCGAAAAAGGAAAGTGGCGCTTTGAGACCTTGCCAAGATTACAGATATCTGAATGAATGGATGATAAAAAACGCCTACCCATTACCCCTTGTTTCCGATCTAATGACAAAATTATCTGGAGCCCAATATTTCACGAAATTAGATCTCAGATGGGGGTACAACAATGTCCAGATCAAAGAAGGTGATGAGTGGAAAGCCGCATTTATCACAAACAGAGGCCTCTATGAACCAACTGTAATGTTCTTTGGTCTGTGCAATTCGCCATCTACCTTCCAAACAATGATGAATGAATATTTCCGAGACATGGTAAATGAGGGATGGCTCATCATCTATATGGACAACATTCTGATTTGTGCCAACACCAAAGAAGAACTAGAAATCCGAACAAAACGGGTCCTCCAGAGGTTACAAGAAAACGATCTATTCCTGAAACTGGAAAAATGCAAATTCGCGGTACAAGAAGTCGAGTTTCTTGGCATGATTATCAAACCAGGACAAATTCAAATGGATCCGATCAAATTGGCAGGAATAGCCGATTGGCCAGCACCCTCCACAGTCAAACAAGTCCGATCATTCCTTGGGTTTGGGAACTTCTATTGCCAATTCATTGGAAATTTTGCAGCACTAGCAAAACCTCTTACAGATCTCACCAGAAAAGACATACCGTTCACATGGAGTCTAGAGCAACAAGAAGCGTTTGACGAACTAAAGAAGAGATTCACATCTATGCCAGTATTATTGATGCCAGATGTAACGAAACCATTCATCCTTCAAACAGACGCATCCAACAAAGCGATTGGAGCAGTGCTAAAACAAGCAGATGAAACAGGAGCCTTACATCCATGTGGATTCATATCACATGCACTCACACCAACGGAACAAAATTACCAGATCTACGATCGAGAACTATTAGCAATCATCAAGGGGCTCGCAACCTGGAGACATTTACTACATGGATCACCACATACAACAATTATTCATTGCGATCACAAAAACCTGTCCTTCTATCGAACACCACAATGATTAACACCCAGACAAGCACGATGGTCATCATTTTTATCCGAATTCGATCTGCGAATCGAACATGTACCAGGAACAAAAATGTTTGAAGCAGACGCACTGTCCAGGTGACCAGACCATATGGGGAATGAGGAACAAATAGAAGACACAACTGTTTTCCCTGCAGAACGATTCATCAGCCTAATTGCAGAAGACCTGGTGACAGATCTCCAAAAGGCAATGTCAAAAGACGACTTTGGACGAATCTTGATTGATGTAGTCAAAAAACACCAAGCCCCACCGATTAAATCGCAGCTCCAAGATTGGACATACGCAAATGGCTTAATTCACTATCAAGGGAAGGTCTACATTCCAGACCATGATGGATTACGTGCAAATTTGATCAAAAGGGTACACGAAGCAATCACATCAGGACATCCTGGATGATTCAAAACACTAGAATTGCTTAAACGAGATTACTGGTGGCCTGGAATGTACAGACATGTGAAGGAGTGGATTGAAGGATGTGCACTATGTCAACAAATGAAAATTAACATGCATCCAAACACCCCGGCATATCACCCCATTCACTCAAAAGTGACACGCCCATTTCAGCAAGTAACCCTGGACTTCATCACTGATCTACCCCTTTCCGAGGGTTTCGACTCCATTTTGGTCATGGTGGACCATGGTCTTACAAAGGGGGTGATTTTCACACCATGCAACAAAACAATTGACGCGTTAGGAACCGCAAATATATACATCACCGAAATTTTCAAATGATTTGGCCTCCCTGACACGCTCATCTCAGATAGAGGGCCACAGTTCTCGGCAAAAGTCTTCCAGGAGATCAGGAAAGCGCTAGGAATCGACCATAGAATGAGCACAGCATACCATCCACAAACCGATGGAGAAACAGAACGGGTCAACCAGGAACTGGAAGTCTATCTTCGAATGTTTTGCACCAACGAACCACACAAATGGAAAGGACTACTCCCAATAGCAGAATTTGCGCACAATAATCGACACCATGAGGCCGTAAAAGCATCGCCATTCCAATTAATGTATGGAACAGACCCTGTAGTGCTTCCCACGGCTTCGCACAGGATGACCACCCCTGCCGCTGAAGAACGACTACAGCAATTACGCAAAGCAAGGGAAGAAGCACTAGCAGCACATGAATTAGCCAGGCAACTAGTAGCACAAAGACGAAAGGACAAGTCAATTCGATTCGAAAAAGGCGATAAAGTCTGGCTTGAAAACAAGAACTTACACATCCCATATCAGTCGAGAAAGCTAGCACCCAAATGAGAAGGACCCTTCACCATCGAACAAGTAATGGGACCAGTAACGTACAAATTGAAATTGCCAAAACAATGGTGCATTCACCCTGTGTTTCATGCATCCCTGTTAACTCCCTACAAACAAACCGAAGCTCATGGCCCAAATTACACGACACCATCCCCTGATCTCGTAAATGGAGAAGAAGAATACGAAGTAGAAGTGATTCTCGCACACCGAAAACGTGGTACAGGCTATCAATATTTGGTTAGATGGAAAGGTTACGGATCAAATGATAATTCATGGGAACCTGAGCGCAATCTGGGCAATGCTGTGGAAGTTCTACAAGGATATAAAACCAGGAGACAGTTGTAGAAGTAGGAAACAACCATGGTCGTATATCACAACCACAAGCACCTTAAACTCAACAGCATTTATGCACGGAACTGTGCTCCCTCTCAAGCCAGATTCTCAGCATCAAGAAAACTCCCACAATACGTACAATTTTTCATTCTCGAACCATACTATCTCCACCCTTACAGGGGATGGCAATCATTTTGTTATGGAGCCAAAGACATAGTATGCGTCACCATCAAAGCGCATCGTGGAAGACCTACCCCCTTGAATCCCCAGTATAACCATAATCAAATAATGCACGACTGATTTTACCATACACCCGAACGAAGCAACTTAAGAACGAGGCAAAACAGAGAAGCTATTCAAACATTAGAGGAATGGATCGACAATAAACAATACGACACCATCAAAAAGATGGGGAAAGCTCGAGAAGAAGACAACGATGACAATGATCGATGGGATAGGGAAATGTATTACAACATGTTCCCATTGCAGGTTATCCCTTTGTCCACCCCTTTCACCCTCCCACCAAGCTACCCTGTCGCCACCGATCGCCGAATTCCTCCCCCACCATGTACACCAAACCCACCATTTTACAATCGACATGAATTCGAACCAGGATATCCCAGAATTCGAAGTATCATCAGGAATACAAACAATGGTTGGCAGTACTATTACCCAAACTATGAAAATTACGAAGAAACAGAAATGGAATCATCCTCAGATCTAGGAACAGTACCAGCATCCCCTACATCAGTCACATCAGCCAAACAATTTGCAGAAGAACTATTCCAAGCGATCCTGCAAAGACCCGCAGATGATCCAATATGGGACGTTTCATATGAAGAACCCATGATTGAGGAGTTAACCGAAAGTGTCACAAACAGCTGGCCAGAAATGAACGAAATTATCTCACAGGATGACGAAAACCTTGAAGACATCAGAGATGAAGGCAACAGTCGAAATGATCAATCTCTATAAAAGCCGCATGAAATCCAAAAGAATCCTAATCCATTCTGATAACCGCAGTCTTCAACGCATCCCAGCCTTCTCAAATCTTCGTCGCATCTTCCTGAACTCCTCCCTCGCAATGTCCGACATCACCAACAACATCTTTGTCTCCAACGCCTCTGGCCCTGTCCAGAACCTTTGCGCCGTCACCTCCAACACCCACCACGCCGCCATGAGAGTTTTAATGGAATGCGACACTGCCATCCACGCCTCCCTCAACATCCCTTGCTCCACCCTCTCTGATCGAGAGTCAGCTCGTGACCGAGCACAAATTCAACATGTTCGGCGCACCCTACGCACAATACAAAAAGTCTTGGAAGGAGCAATAGCCGACTGCAACGTCCTCATCAACTGGCATGATGGATTGGAAGCAGATGGATGGGGAAATGAGGATGGAAACCATTGGGGGCAGGGCAATTAGAGAAGTCGGTGACTTCTCCCATACGAAGGGGGTAATGTTACAGTCTCTTTTTCTCTTCCTCGTCATCCTTATTACTCAGCGGACAGACATATTATACTTACATCATCATCATTATCATACGCACTGCCTTGGACGTTATCTCCTTTATGTAGCTACTTTCATCTTTCCTTTCTCAGTTAGCTACAGCATTTCTTCCTTTTTC
>MIPV01008083.1:25331-42288 GCA_001983365.1 Amanita bisporigera | reverse complement strand
AAATATCATCTAATTGCATTTCACAAGTAACCCACTATAGGAATTTAAGTTATGTATAAATGTATATAATTCTCATAATGAATGTTAATAAATGCAGATTCACAGATTGGGGTTTTCCAGATGTGGGAGGATACAGGCTTATATTGCTCATTGACAAGGCCGGTGTATCGTATTCCGTGGTGCGTGTTGTGATGTACTAGGGCGGAGTGGGACTACAAGGGGGACAGTAGGCATTGTAGAGTAGTTATATCGCGGAAAGCGACTTTCACACTAACCCCGTGAATCCCCTATCGATAATCAGTCGACCACATGGTCGTCTGTATTGGGTACTGATTTCTAGCTAGCTTGGATGCAATTATATATCTCAAGCACCAAGGTTCGCTCAATGTCATAAAGCCCACTGTATGTATGAATTTCAGATGGAATATCTTTTGCTCGAATGAATAACACTGACAATATCATGGAGTATCAGTTCCTACGGTAACGCCAACTTGAAGCCAACCCGAATTGAAGATAACGGGTGTTTCAAAGGAGTGATACATTCGTGGTCGCAGTCACATGCTTGTTCATCTTGGAACTAAATTCGCTCTTTTTTTATTGGTTCATGTATGATGGCGCAGGTATGTAAAATGACTGTAAATGGTAAAATAGAATGTTATGTGCTATCGACACAGTTAGACCCTTCGCGTTTGACCCAACACGGCACTCCACATTTATTACGCTGTAGACATCAGTGCTTGACATTGAACGAACGAGGTGATGGCCCATGTTTTACGGCGAACGCTCTGCGATGGATCACGCATATCGTTGACTGATGAGCTGTTCGGAAGTCCGGAGGCCAGTTCACATTGCACGTCGAGTACTGCTTGAGTTATGTCCATAATCGTCGCCAGATTCAGCGTTGGACGACGCATCTTCGGTGAGGATGTTACTGGTACAGGCAAATAGTTCCCGAAAACGGATCATTTCTGCCTTCCCAGCGGGTGGATGTGTTGATTGAAGGAGAAATATGATGCGACTAAACGAATAAAAGTTAAAGAAAAAAGCCTTCTTGGGCTCTGATGGAGAGCTTTTCGTGCGACATGCCTGTTGTCAGCTTTTAGTAGCACTGAAGCACGCATGTATGGGCTCGATCACAAGCGTACTCCTCAACACTTCAACCATTGCAGCACAGGATGACTCAACTCGGGCAGGCTCTGCCCATATCCGCCTCAGTCCGGTTCTGACCTTCTGAAGCTGGAATTCGAGTTGCACGTTCCCGTTCCAGTGGGCGGCAGCGAGATGGACGGCGAGGACGGGAGGGATGACGAGGCTGCACGCGATCCCTGTGTTGCTAGCACTGGTGGGCTCTGGAAAATGGGAGTTGAAGGACCAGTGGTGTAACAATGTTGCCTGCGCCTGCGCCTGCGTATATACAATGGATACGGGACTCACAGGTGAACGGGCAGCGAGAGGCATAATGCATAACAGGTGGGTGGTCGGTGGATCGTCATCTTGAGTGAGCGTCCGAGCGAGACGGTCACATAACGCAGAAATCAGGTCAAAGTGAGGAGTGGAGAGGGGTACCGGCGACGTCCTCTCATGAGACGGAACTGCAAGCACTAGAGGACCTTTTCCGGTGCATGAACGAGGATAGCGTCACAAGTCACGTCACAGTTCTCATAGACAATGCGGCGGCAGCCAAGTCCATTTTCGACACAAGCCAACGTGAAGGACAGTTCATCGCAGTACGCGCGATGACCAACTTACGCCTGTGGTTCGAGCAACACACCGACAACTGCCTAACGATATCGTGGTGCCCAAGCCACATAGGAATCCCAGAGAACGAAGCCGTTGACAAACTTGTCGCGAGAGAATGTGGGAGGGTGCCTCATGTGGAGACGAAAGCAGCAGCGCTTAAGCGTATCAAGAGAGAGGCAGGAGAGCAGTGGAGAGGGCTTTGGACGACACATAGTCAAAGCCTCCTGACTTTCAAAGGCCAGAGGAAGAGACTGGAGCCATCGACGGGTAGCGACCGTTTCAAGTTCATAACACTATGCGAAAACAAAATGGAACGCTTCGCGCGGTTCACAAGACTGGCGACAAACCACATGCCTTCAGGCGAATATAGGCAACGCTTCCACCCTAACAGCGGCGGAAATACAGTCTGCAAATTTTGCCAAGACCATCCCCTCCTCACACGATCCCACATCATGTGTAGGTGCGTACGTTATAAATTTCTTTTCTCTTCTATGATACATTTTGCCAACCGACGCAACAATGCGCGTCTGGTAGCTAACTTCCTAAAAGAAAATCCAACGGCGGCGACGTTTGGCGACCTCGACGCCTCGGGTATAGGATAAAGTCAAAACGACGTGCCATTACGATTACTTGGATCCAAGTGGACAAAACGTTGATACATCAGCTAGCAATAGACACTCACTTACGCGGCCCGAAGTGGCACGCATTACTTTCCTTCGTCTACTTTTCTTTTGTATTAGTAGTCGAAGGGGGCCTAAAGGCCCCCTAAATGATCATTTCTATTCAAAAAAAAAAAAAAAAAAATCAGGTCAAAGTGGATTTCTTCTTTCCATTCTTTCACTATTACGAACATCTCGCAGGGCAATCCGACGGTCGGAGCCTTTGAAGATATAGACACGACTTGAATCACGCACGTTCCGGTTTGTTAGGACTCTCATGCTAGAGCTCAAATGGCGGTGGTTCGTTTTTCTTATTTCCTCCAGCGCAGGCACTACACGCCTTGTCGTAGATACAGCATCAATACAAAACATTTATATGCGAAAACAATCAATCAATCACAACCAATCTCAACCCACTACCGCATCCTTCATAGTGTCAACTGAATAGTCAAGAGTTATTTCTTTGCTTTCATACTAAATGGGATGAGTCGTTAAACCATGCTAGTAATCTTAAGGAAATATGATATACTTGATTGCCAACTTGACAGTAAAGCTCTATCGCAATGATTACATCAATGCTACGATGCATGATGGGCATACATACTGCATTTCGAAACTCCAAGCATACTCGTTGCAAAAACTTGAAAGCCGTTTAGACCATGGCTTGGGTCTCCTCCGGTCTGCAAAGATTGTCAATTTTGACCAAGGTCGTGTCATAACTGAACGCACTTTGCCGGCCCAGTATATGGACCAGCCTTTCGGTGGATACTTATCCTGATAGTATCCATAAAGGCTAAAAGGGTAAATGCATTTAGCAGGGAAAGTGAATCCACTGTTTCCACCATTGTTGTACATGTTCATGTTTTGTGTGAAGTTAACGAAGTCTAGAATTTATGAAACGGAAATAAATGAAATGGTAGGAATAGCGGCCACGGCATACGGACACTTTGTAGTGTCCCCATTACTCTCATTAGCTCCATGGATGGGCTGTTGATTTACTTGTGCAGGTGACGAAGTAAGGAATTCAACGCCGAAATTGACGGCCGTTTTGTTCTTGGGTACAGCTGAGCCATTGTATAAAGCGATAATGTAGACTTTGCCTTTTTCAGAGAATTTTGGATCTGTCGGCTTCGCTTGCGTTACGTAGATATAGAACGTCACGGAGAGGGTGCCAGTCCCAGTGCCTGTTACTGACACGTCATGGGTATAGCTAGAAGAAGAAACGCTGGGTCGGACCAAAATTGCTCAGCGACGGTAAAGGACTCACGATTTGAAGTAACAGGTTCCAATGGGAGGATACAGGCTTATATCGCTGCTCATTGGACAAGACAGGTAGATCGTATACCGTGGTGCGTGTTGTGATGTGCGAGAGGAGTGGAACGAGGGGGACTAGGCATTGCAGAGCACTTATATCGTGGATAGGAGCCTGAGATTTCCATGAATACCAGGCTATTAATTCTATATTAAGGACAGTCACTCCCACCATTGACAGGATGCAGTCTGGCATCAAACCAAATTCAGCTGATGTTCACACTCGGCCAAGCACTTCGCGCATACCCGACGCAAAATGCACTCATTCTCATCTCACCTGACTATCTCCGCTGCCCCGCTGGTGCCCGCACCGCGAAGGGGCAACTTCTATGTAGTCACCAGTTCAGTGGGGCCGCCACCAGCGGATTCTCGCACAAGATCCCCGGGCGCATCCATCCCGTTTCTTACTTGACTGTTTGACGGGCCGTCGTGATGTTCGCCCGCAAGAAATAAGCTACTAGTAGAAAAGTCGTGGAAATAAAAAAGAGCCTGGTAGTCTAGAAACGTCAACAACGTCAATGGAAACAATCAAAAGATGGGGTGTACCAATGTTCCGTTCTGTTGCTTGGCGCTCTTGACTTGAATCCGTTGTCGCCCGCCTTTCTTGACATTCGCAGCAATTGTGCGGGAAGGTCAACTTGTGAAGGCGCGGGTGGAGAGGGGAAATATAGACTATGGTCATGGGTGACATTTGCTCTCCCATAACGGCAGGGAAGAAGAAAGTTCCAAAGATAGATACAAATCTTCGGATACGTCGCCGGAGATCATTCCTGAGTAATATTATGATTCATGTGGTGTTTATACGCACATATTTAGTGACATGCCTATATTTTATGCCTTGGTTGAAGTACTTGGTCAGCTGGAGACTCATAGCTATCGTGGTGATATTTGCATCCGTTGCGAAAGCCCAACTAGAATAGGAAACGAAGACACAAGGAACATTATGCGGCGGGGTCTCGGAGCGACCTAGATAAGACCTCTTCCCTTAGTATGTTACTGTGTTGGATATCCCAATGCATTAGTACTTACTATACGCATCGTTGGGAAGCGGAGTTAATGTTGGCGAACATTGTTGTCGTCGTCAAAGGCTATGCCAACATATGTCCCATAGTGATCGGGAAGGCATAGGGGAGTCAGGTCATTTGTTTTTATCAACTCCGAGCTATTGCATGCATTGTGCAACCCCTTTGAAACACGCGCCTCTGACTTCATTTAGCAATTCATGGTCAACGCATCAACAAGCACATGACAATCTATAACAAGATCGGGGCGGTCCTCCTCCGTTTGCGCTGATGCCACGTACTTTCGTGCCAGCGAGAGCAAGGAATGAGCAAGGTAGAGATAAGGCGCGCACCAAGAGTGAAGGGCGGGGACGAGAGGCGAGACCAGGCATTACAAGCATGGCCATCGGAGAGTTAAACATTGAACTGTGCATATCGTTAACGCTTTTACCTCGCTCAGCCCTCACCGCAATGCCTCTTCTCATAGCTCTCAAAATACACCATTTCCGCTTCCATCGTCCCCAAGTTGAAGCATAGGCTCAACCAGCAAACGTATAAGCTCACGCGCCGCTCTCCTGAGTCCCAATTATGCGTTTTCGCGTTCAACAAAGTCAGGTGAGAGATTGGGAAGTTGAGGGTCTCAAGTCCAGCCAAGATTGATGAACGTGAGAGCGGGGAGCGTGGGAGAGAGCTTTAGACTCAGACGACTATGGCGTTAAATAACGCGTTCACTCGCTCTATAAGTACCCTCGTACCCCTATACGTTCTGCCGGTGTTGAGCATTGCCTTGGAGTGGCCGAAGGTTTGTTTGTTCGGTGATAAGGCGGGTGCGATATCGAAAGACTAGACCTTCTCCCCGAACGTAAGCCGTGTAGTATGCATGACCTAGGCTCGAACTTTTGTTGGGCGGTTTAAGACACATCGCATGTTTTCTTTTTTCTCATTCGCATTTCAGGTATTCCTGGCTTTCTCTACTGGCGTTTTCAATTTCTCGACGACGCCGCCAGTATGCTACTAGCATCATGGTATCTTTTGCATGCCTTCAGCGCTCACGGGCATAATGGCTCGCTCCAGAGCATTTTTAAAAAACCAGACTTACTTCCACGTCTTTAACGGCATATGTTGTTATTTCATTGAAAATTATGGCATCAAAACACAAAAGGCGTACAGGGTAAGTACATATGTACTAAATTTTCCGACAGCAAAATCCTCGAAAAGCTGAAGGCCGAGCTCTTCGGCATCCTCCTTTGAACAGGGTAAGTTTTGTCAAATACCGCGTGGTAGCTAACTTGTGACACCACATAACAGGCGTGAGAACCGTCTCCTATCTTATTTTTAAAGTGATCGCAGTGAGAACCGTCTCCTATCAGCTCCTATCTTATTACCTTGCTCGGCAAGGTTTCTCGCGCCCCCTTAATTGTGGGAAAATGGATATCTACTGCCTATCTTATCCGTTTTGCAATCCTCAATGGTGGGAAAATAGATATCTTATCTTATCTCAGTTTCAAAAAATACCACGTGTTTCAGATTTCCTCGGACGGAGTACGTACAGTTTCATAGTAGACATTCAGGATGATATGAAAAACATGTGAAATGGCACATACATTATTCAAGAAATTACGTGGGAAAAATAACAGACAATGGAGAAGTCATAATAGCAGGATTTGATTATCCCGTAACACGTTTAAAACGAGAATAATGATGTATAGTAAGAGTAGATTGAAAACGACCCGAGCAAGGTCTCAGTCGGCGTAAGCCGACGCTTATCTAGTTTTTAAAGTGATCGCATTACTTGTGGAATGTGGGCCAGCGCAACGCGTGGCATGGTCCGAGGCCAGGCTTAGTAAAAAGACGAGAACGCTCAGGACAGACGCAGATAACCGAGAGGCCAAACAGTTAATACGGCTGGGTGGGTGTCTGGGGGACAACGGTGGGTGTCTCGGGAGGCGCTGAGCTCGGAAAACGCCGGGGGACTCGACGCGTTGGACCGGGTATCTCCGAGAGGATGAGTCCTAACGGCCTCGGAATTACCTAACGGCCTCGGAATTACCTAACGGCCTCGGAATTACTACTTTTGGGCGAAATTTACGCATACAGGAAGCTACTATTAAGTTGTCACTCAACAGATGGCAGAGACCGATTGTCGACATTTGGGCCAGTACTATGGCGCATTCTGTGCGCAATAGTCGTCAGAAGACTCAGGTTAGCCATTTGGCATATTGCCAAACGCGGCCTCATTGCTACACAGAACCTCGCTCAGTCCCAACATGAATGAGGCTAGATTACCACGATTTTCTGGCGAAATCGCATTTTTGTCGGTGTCGATTCAGGTGCAACCATGCTTGGGTTAACCGTTTCTTGTAAACATTTCTAATTATCATCATACTCAATGATGTCACTGTATAGTACAATACAAGCATGACCAGCCGACCACGTTAAACAAACGTCTCCGACGTCACATCGTCATGATGAGTTTAAAGCCCTCATTCTGCACCCTAGGAGGCGGCCCAGGACGACACTTTGGAACACGCGTCCATACAAGCGAACCTACAAGCATCAAGTTGATCAGGTCACACATCTCACCTGCGCTATGCAGATTCTTACACAACATCAGGAACTTTAATGAGGAACAATGGCGAGCGAAATGCGCGGAAATCGCGTCCCAAGAACCCGGATCCTGCACATAACTGCCCAAAGTGGAATAGTATCCCATATCTTCGGCGTTGGGGATGGAATACATAAACCGCTCAAGATGCTCGAGTTTCCCGAGCGCCTCAGCCATCCACATCAAGATCATCTTTTCCATATCGTCAGACTCGCATTGGATCGATAGAAGGGACGTCGTACCTGATCCGTCAAGAAGAACTGTTCAACTGGGCAGATATTGAGTTCCCGGAGTTCAGGAAAGTTGTCCGTCACAAACTCGATCACCTCCACGTCTAGACCGGGACCGACCAAGTCAATCTGAAGAACGCGCAGCGTATCCTTGCAGACGGATGCTAGAGCACTCAGCACGTGCATCAAATCAAGGCCGATGTCGCCCTCCGGGTGGCAGATGTGCACGGTGCGCTGCGGCCATGATATATGCACCCGCGTTAGGGGCAGCATGCGGCTAGTATCTGCGGTTTCTAGAGGCCCATACCTATGATTTCCTGCGCTCAACGCAGAAACGAAACGAAATCCAAGGAGAAGAGGAAGAAAAGGCCCGAATATCGCCACTCGTCGCAACTGGTACAGATCGACAGTGCACAGGGCTTGCTCAAAAATTGTGGACATCTTCAACTGGTGGCCTTCGACGATGACGTTCTGGATTCTAGGATGCCGTTTGAGGAACGACAGAAAGTGGTGTGTACCCGCTTCAGTCGCTAGAGCCCTCGAGTCGTAGAACAGGGTTTTCAGTCTCGCAAAGTCGTAGTCGCCAAAGAACAAGTCGTGGGCCATCTTGGTGAAGACGGATTGATGCTCGTTCCATTCTATACGTTCCTGCCGAAACTCGGTTAGGAACGGTTCGGGAATAACTCGATCTGGGGCATCAATGGGCCTGGAATATAAATTTCATAATGTGCCCTGCATTTTGGGGTAACGCACGTACACGCTCTGGACCCCAATGCTCCGTATCTTCAACTCACGGACGCCATTCCGCTTCCTGGAATCGGACATTAAACGATCCATGCACCTCATACTCGACCCCTGCAGTGGCAGGCTGATGGTATCGAGGCGCGTGGATGCGACCAGGACAGATTGATAACAATATCCTATACATAATTCGTACAGGCGTCTGCAGGTGAGCGCGAAACTTGGGACATCTTTTTCTGTCAGATGCCCCGCGACGTTGTCGATGACTTCTGTTGGGAGATTGAGCAGTTGGAAGACCATGGGCAGAAAATGGGAGAAGTTTGACATGACCCACGTACCTTCTTATACATGTCGAGGATGGACAAAGCGTCCGTACGGTGGTCAAGCGCCGCGTTATCTGCAAGGGCCCAACGTCCGCTTCCCTCCTTCCAATTCCTTTCACGAAATGCGACAATATGCGCGTGCCCTCCTGATCCGCTGCGCCTTTGCCATCACTCTGCGGTGCTAAGCGAGTACGATGATGAATTTGGTTCTTTGTGCTTGACGCATGAATCGCTAACAGGATTGATTCCGCCAATCCATTTTAGGGCCCTTGACCGGGCCATCAAAGAGGGCCGGGAGAATAACGTGTGGTGCCGCACCGGAACAATTGACAAAAACAAAAAGGAACTTGTTTCAGAGCGAGAGAATATAAGTAAGCTGCACAGTACTTAGACCTGGAGAATCAATTTCGGGTTCATTCGGACGATGTCCTATCGGTCGCCGGCAACAACGACCTTGCCACCCGTCTGCCCAATGAGCGCACCTGCTATCCCAAATTCAATAACGCCTCCCCAGCTTCTGCCAAAACTTTTCCAAAATCCACAGCTTCTCCGACCCCAGCCCCTCGTCTCCTAACCACGTCCACTGCGAGACGTCTCCCTGCTCACAGCCGGCATCCCGGCTGAGCTCAAGCATGCGAATGATACGCTCCCATTTCTGCCAAGTATACTGATTGTCTTCGTCATCCTGGATGATGGTCCACACCGCGTTCAAATACACCATAGTCTTGCGCACCTGCTCGGGATATTCAGGCTACCCAGCCGAGTAGAAGATATTCAATTCGCATGGCTTGGAGCTGAGCTGTTTGATGGATGGTTGAAGATGTCATGTAAGTGGTGTAGCTTATATAACATCTCTAGAAGGATTGTCAATGTCTAGATCGTCTGCAAATCGAACGCAGGACAGATGATGCCAGCGGGTAACAATTTGTGGGCGACGGTCACGCTGTCACGCACCTGGAACTGCGATTCCCTTCCCCCTTGTTGCCAGAAAATGTCCCACAAACGCGCACGGAGGTCCTACCCTTGAGTGCAGTGGCACCACCAACTTTTGACTGCTCTGGAAACATCATCTGCTTCTCTCACTGCCGTGGCTATCTCTGCTGTAACATAAAGATCGTAGATGAGCTACGGCTGGCGCAACGACAAACTAAGGAGAAAAGGAGCGTAGCAACGCATGAATAGCCTGATGGATGCCGCTGTCCGCGCGGCCCTTTGCGAGGACAGCGTACTCTTTTACATGGTTGGCACACAGCGCCTTCAAGTATAGAGCAGCGTGGAACAAATGCCGGTCTCGCGTCAAGTACAATACTTCGAGCATCCAAAGAGACAAAGTGTACGATATAGGAACGACAGAATCTCGTTTTTTTCCTCCCCATGAATGACGGCTACGTCGTAGATGCATCCGACGATGCGGTGACGGGGTCCTGGACAATATCCACGCATCTATTGCACCCACACATGTGTATCTGAACGGTCCTTGCATGAATCATGGCTCAGCTTTCCGAGGTTAAGCCAAACGGACGATTTGAGTTTAGAGTGTAGATCGGGATGGGATAAAAGCCATCATCACGTCATATATTGCCGTATGCGCACGGAGGCTCTGGTAGGCGGGACTACGGCTTGCGCGTAGCAGAATCGGAGTCTTGGCCAGAAAACAAATTGGCTATGGGCCTATGGCTTGACTCGCTGACCATCTTTTCTCGTTTTGTTAGGATGGCATCTGGTCATATGCCCTCGGGAGCGCTTTTTATCGGAATCGAACCTTCACTGCAAAATTTCCAGGGGTACCCCTCTTGACGCAGAACCACCGTACGTGTAAGCAGTGGTTCGTTTTTCTTATTTCCTTCACCCATGCGCCTCGCAGCGTTATCACACGGCTTGTCATAGATACAGCATCAGCACAGAACATTTATATGCGTACAAAATACAAAGGCATCCAATGTTCAACCCACTACCGTATCCTTCATAGCGTTAACGGAATAGTCAAGAGAGAATTCCTTGGTAACTTCAGGCTAAATGGGATGAGTCAAGTCAAACCATGCTAGTAATCGTTAGGAAATATGACATACTTCATAGCCAACTGTACAGTACATCCCTGTCACAATGGTTAATATCAATACTACGGAACGCATGATGGGCAGATACATACTGCATTTCGAAACCCCAAGCGTAGTCGTTGTAAAAACCTGAAGACCATTGAGAACATGTCTTCGGTCTTCTTTGGTCTACGAAGAGTTGATTTTGGCGGAGATCGTGTCATAACTGGACGTACTTTTCCATTCCAAGATATTGTCCAGCCGCGCGGCGCATGGTCATTCTGAGAATATCCATAAAGGCTATAACGGTTCTTGCATTTAGCGGGAAAAACGAAACCACCGTTTCCGTTGTTGTTATGCATGTTCAGGTTTTGTGCGAAGTCAACCCAGTCTAGAATTCATGAAACGGAAATAAATGAACGGAAACAAATGAACGGTAAGAGCATACGTACACATTGTATAGTCTCCTTGAATATCGTGAGCTCCAGGGGTGGGCATTTGACTTACTTGCGTGGGCGGCGACTCAAGGAAGTCAACGCCGAAAGTGACGCCTGTTTTGTCCTCGGGGACGGCCCAGCCATTGTATGAAGCGATGATGTAGACTTTGCCTCTTTCAGAGAACTTCGGATCTGTCGGCTTCGCTTGCGTTACATAGATATAGAACGTCACGGAGTGGGTGCCAGTCCCATTGCCTGTTACTGACACCTCATGCGTCTCACTATAGGGACAAACATTGGGTCGGTGCCACCAAATTCCTCAGCTACGGTAAGGACTCACGATTTGAAGTAACAGGTTCCAATGGGAGGATATAGGCTTATATCGTTGTTCATTGACAAGACAGGTGTATCGTCTGCCATGGTGCGTGCTGTGATGTAGAAGACGAAGGATATTAGGCACGGCAGAGAGTTATATGGTAGAAAGTGAATCTCATTAACCCCATGAATCCCATATTAAATTCTATATTCAGGTTAGTTACTCCACCATCGACAGGATGCAGTCTGGTATCAAACTAAATTTAGTCCACGTTCACACTCGGCCAATCTTTTACTCAAATGAATAACACTGATACTATCAGTTCCTATCTGTTACGAGATAAGGTGATATCAGAATTCTGTGCGCACGAACATTTCGCTAGTGGATTTGGATACTTCGAATGGAACGCAAGGTAGGGCGTTTTGATGTTCATGTGACCTTCCATAAATGTATTGTCTGTCAAAGTACATATGGTGGTGAAGCCTCGTGGACATTCCTGACGCCAATAAGTAGATGTATCAGCTCAATTTACACGGGGCAGTCACAACGTGCGTAAAGAGACGGACGGAAAGCGGTGAGTGGCGGAAACGATAGGCGAGGCGGAGGTGAGCTCTGATATAGTGAGCGGCCAAAGCGGAATTTGCCGTTTTCATGATGACTAGGCTGACCTTTTGTAGGTGTGAAATACATGGCCATGATTGCGGCACCGGTCGTACCCCACTGCAAAAGGATTGCCAAACCAGCGGATACGAAGAAAATGCTGAAGGTATCGTAATTTCCAAATCTTGTATCGCCAAGTTGAGAGTGCAATACTGAACGACTCCCTAGGAGGGCTACCATACGTGGTGTTGGATGAGTGTTGCGAAGCAGCACGAAAGGCATCAGTAACTCGGCGCGCAAATTCGAGCTATGTAAAGGCGCGTGCATGTGCCGAGCACATCTCATCTTCATCAATGGCATCACATGGTTCCTGATGAACACGTAGTTGCAATCGTCTTCGTCCCCGGCAGCATGGAGGAATTTGTTTGCTTTGGAGAATGCTGTGCTGATTTGCCCAAAGTCGCTTTTGGGGGATATTTGAAGGTTTCCTATGACGATAGGTAAAACATCAGCAAATTATCAATTCTGGATTTGGGTACTTTGCGTTTGGTAGCCCCCTGTTTGGCTAGTTTGACTTTGGGTAGAGGTCAGTTTGGTAGTTTCAATTTGGCACATGCGATGTTGGGTTTGGGACATATACATTGTTATGTTTGACTTTGACCTTATGCGAGTACTTAGAAAGTAGACAATGTGTCGACTCGCGATGTGCTGCTATTTCTACTGCTACACCCTACAACGCTGTTGCCAAAACTGAGGCTACATCCATCAATCTAACGGTCGTTTTCGTAGAAGAAGATGACAACGATCAGTCCAAAAACAAAAAAAAGGCCTCAGCCGAAGGTATGTGTAACGATATGCATTCAAACAACTCACCATCATTCTCTGAAAGACGGCGATTACGAAATGGAGAGTCTGGGAGAAGACAAGTCCGGCTCTGAGGAAAGCGGAGAAGACGAGGATAAGTCCAAGAAAAAGAAGCCTACCAGCCGTGATCTTATCAATGGCTTTCGCACAACACAGCCTATGTCGGGGACACCCGGCATCGTCAATAACAAGGGAAAGTCAGATGATAACCAAACCAGGAAGTATGTTTGTTACTAAATTTATTTATCTTTTTCTCACTGACTTGCCATCTGCTAGGAACACGAAAAAAGGTGGAGCTAAGTCGGCTCTACTTCCAGGGTGGGAACAGAACAAGAACCATAACAAGAAGGGAGACCACAAACAAGATGAAGACAGGGCAGACGACAACAACATTGTGAAATATGGAGGCCTCATGCATGAAGGCGAAACCGACGAGGTTGAAGAGCACGTAGCGAAGAAAGAAGTCAAAAAGATCAAAGATGAAAATGTTGAGTTACTCTCACCGTCTCTCATATTTACAACACTGACATTCAGGGCTCTAGATGATCAAGATCACAGATAGTCAGATCAAGGATGAAGGCCGCCAGCCTGGAGAGAAGAATTGGACAACAAAGCACTTACCAGCCGTCGCTGCTAAAGCTTTTGAGGACCAGGTGGTGCCTATGATGCGCATGAAAGCCGGCTTACTCCCACCATGGGAATCACCCACGATGAGGGACTTGCAAGCTACCATGGACGAAGTATACGAGGAAGGGAAGTATAAGGTTAAGCCAAATGGGCCGTGGTGGGGTTTGGTATGTTGCATTACCTGCTAACTCATACTCCGCAACACTCATTGCATTTTGAGTTGAACATCCGCTTGAACGGCTGGCGACGTGGCTTTGTAGAAGCCGCAGAAGGCTCCATCAAGAAGGTCATAAGCGACTGTTCAACGGACCTGGATACAACAGCAAAAATCGCAGAACTCATGACATACTATTTATCAAAGACGTCGGATGAGGAAGACGAAGAAAGTTGTGTCTTCCATTGGAAGGAGCTAGATCCTGAGACCAGGGCAAAGACTGTACGTGGCATTAAGTCGTTATGATGCCACATCTACTAACTCTCGTCTAGGGATTTCTGGCATCAGACCTGATCACCCGAACACTCGGCGTAGCGTATCTTTCCAAATTCCCAGAATTCTTGACTGACTTTAGCAAATCGAAGCCAGTTGGAGCCCTCGTCCTCGCTATGCAAGCAGTGAGGATATCATCTTCATCTGTTTCGGATTTACCGTTAACATCATAAACTAGGTTGAACACGTGCTCGAACAGTGGACGACAGGTTGCCTAGTCAAGGGTACTAAGCAATTCTCGGCAGATAACTACAAGAATCACGAAGGGCTCGTCGAGATGCCAAAGGAGCCCAGCAAGCCTACTTTGAAGCGCAAGACGTACGCGCGAAAAATAATACACCGTACCGACTTCTTTACGGAAAACATCGAAGTCTTCAAGGAGCACCATTGGAAAACCATACTCGATGAAGCGCTGCGCCTCATGCCAGATAAATTGAAAAAGAAACGGGGTGTCGCAATTGCCAAGGCCGCCAGCCAAGATGAAATTTCGATCGTCGATGCTCAGACGAACACAAGACGCTGGAGGATCGTCGTCGTTGACTGAAGTGGTTTGGTTTATTATATTTCACGTTGGCCGTTGCTAATTGAGACTAGTCTTGTCCTGGCTCTCTGCATCGCGCTCGCTTCCAGGCTCGTCATTCAACTACTGCAACTTTCCAGTCAATTTGATCATGTCTCAAGCGCTGCGTCACGCGCTTATCCCGCCACGCTCACTTCCGCAAATTCAACTTGAAGCCGGGCTCGTCAGCTCCCTGTGCTAATGATTATTAATATTCTCGCCTCGCGTACTAATTGCCTCATGTATCACCTCTTATTGCAGTGTATTCAAGCCTCGTCGCCTCGTGTATCGCCTCATGTATCGCATCGCAGTATATTGCCTCATATTCGCATGTATTCTCGTCTATCTGCTAGTCAAGTGTATCACTGCCAAATCGTAGTATTATCGTATCAAAATAGAATATGTTTTCGTGTTTCAAAGATTAGTGTGCCATATTGGTTGCTTTCAAAGTGTGAAAAGAGGAAGAGCTCGCTTTCAAAGATAGAGAATGTAGTTTGAATGGTGTCAGACCTTCCACAGAAAGTCTGAAACCTCTTTGTCGACTTTTTCTGGTTTGGCCACTTCCTGAAGTACGCAAACAAGCCAAACCCGGAATTGATAATTTGCTGATGAAAGCACAGCCAGAGCGACGAGATACTTTTCCCAGTAGCATTAACTGAGATCAATGCTAAAGGACCTGCCAGCGTGTCAATCCACGTAAATAAATCTGCCAAACCCACATATAGTACGGACATTATCGAGACCAGTGTACATTTTGGCGCTGAGTACTGAGTAGTCGAGTCCGTTGTAGAGTTCCTGCTACCATTTCCGGTTCTCTTTGAGAACAATCAAAGATGGCAGCACATGATCTTCGTCAGGGAGTTTAAGCGAGACCTGTTGAAGATCTCCCAAGGTCTGTGCTGCCAGGGATCTCCTACTCGAGGTGATTCACCCAAAACACTTCACCATCCATCGATTACTGGTAATGGCGAGTGCGAGTGAATATGCTGCAAGCGTTGGGGAACCGACAGTCAAGACTACGGCTAGGAAGTTGTTGAGCCTATCCCCTGCGCCGTAGGGTAGCTGCGAAATGAGAGCCAGCCATGGGAGAAGCCATGCGGTGAATTGTTGAGAGAATGTGTGCCAACTCAATGCCACCAAGTCAGACCCACAATCACTTAGGCAGCGATGGTAAGTGAGCCTGGTGGCCAATGTTAGGTCCGTCACTTGATTTCCGTTATTGTCAATTGCACCGTCCAACATCGTACCATTGCGCACACTCCAGAGGCATGACTGGAAGTTGGGGCTTGTGCTGAAGAGGACGCTACATAAAGATAGCACTGACAGAGGAAGCAAGAGAAGGGAAAACTATTTGATTGAGCATCGAATGGTCTGTGGCTGGATCAATCGACGTATTTTCATTCCGAACATCCACAGGAAGGGAGCTGGGAGGAGACAACGATTTCGTTTCCTATAAGTCTTTCTAACCTGCACTTGACTTGATTTCTACTCATTTGGACTGGACACAGCCCCCTCGTATTGTCACCAGTTCACATCCAACTTCTCCAATAGCTGTGCATCTCACGGTTACCCGTTGGAGCAATCACTGGTGGCGAATCAAGTTGATCTTCATGAAATACTGTTGATGATGACGAGTCAGACTGGCATAAGTATACATAGACAGAGAACATATTTGTTTGGACTAAACTGACCTTGGTTCTGTGCACTGCTCCACCCAGTTACTATGCACTTGAGTTCCATGTTATTATAATATGTATTGCATGCTGACGTTGACGCACAAATTGAGTGCTCGTAAATACCTTTTTGATGAGTCGTTATGTGGTCTGGGTGCCGACGTGTTAAATATGGTGACAATAGCTTCCCGAGTCACCGACACTCAAGTTCTGAGATTGGTTGTGTAGGCAGATTCAGGATTGTGTCTATGTGGGTCCCGCTGATGGGACGCTGACTCTGTTTCTAGTACAAATTGCTCATGCACGATGTCCCAAAGTTCGGCGGGCGTCAACAGTGCAACCATTGTTAGTAATGTGGGGCATGGGTCTGTCCAAACTCCAAATGTCACATGTCACATGTCACCAATTGTTGTTCCCTTTTCGCCTTCCAATGTTCGTTACGGTTATCATGGATTCCAGTGCTCTCGGAACTGGTCGATCACATCTCACTGCCAGTGGTGTTGACTTTTAAGAGCTTGAGAGCGCGGCAGTGTTCATTTTTCAAGTCTTGCGAATCTCCGAAGACAGCCTTTGGACTTGCTATTTTTGTATTCTTGGTGATTGAGTTAAACCACAACATGACACACACTCAGGCTGCCGCATCTTCCAATTGCCCCTGCCCCACGTGTCACAACTTTCCTCATGCCTTTCTTCGAAGGAGCGCAACATTTTGTTATTCAAAACACCGAGATGAACAATATCGGTGGTA
>MIPV01008056.1:14350-24673 GCA_001983365.1 Amanita bisporigera | reverse complement strand
GCTCATATCTTTGCAACTCAGAGGTGACTGACTTGGGACAACGGATTAATGACCATATCAAATCATACTTGTCATACTCATGCCATTTCTGGGCTGATCATGTCACATTGACACCATATTCAGACAGCTTAGCAGGGCAAATATCAGCATTTCTCTTGAATGAGAAAATGCTATTTTGGTTTGAAGTACTTGGGTTGCTTAATCTGATGAATATAGTTCCAACCATGTTGGGTAATGTAGCAAGCTGGATTCAGGTAGGCAAATTCACTACTTTGAGAATAATGCCAGCAATGACACCTTGAAGGGGAATAACCATGATAATGCTTTAGCAGCAGCCAGGGATGGCATAAAACTGTCCAGAATGATTGGAGGGATGATATCCAAGAGCACCCCACATTTATATCTATCTGGGTTGCCTTTTGTGCCCAAGAGCAGCATTCTGAGTACATACCTGACCCCAAAATTTACCAGAGTGCCAAGAATTGCTCCTGGTACAGCAGCAGAGTGGTCATCACTGCAGTTGTTGATAAGAGCACATACTAATTCAGTCAATTCAGTTGCCTTTTCACCAGATGGAAAGAGGATTGCATCAGGTTCCAATGATGCCACTGTCTGCATCTGGGATGCTGAGACTGGGGTGCAAGTGGGCAGTCCTCTCAAAGGACACACTAGTTGGGTCAAATCAGTTGCCTTTTCACCAGATGGAAAGAGGATTGCATCAGGTTCCAATGATGACACTGTCTGCATCTGGGATGCTGAGACTGGGGTGCAAGTGGGCAGCCCTCTCAAAGGACGCACTCATCTGGTCAATTCAGTTGCCTTTTCACCAGATGGAAAGAGGATTGCATCAGGTTCTGATGATAGGACTGTCTGCATCTGGGATGCTGAGACTGGGGTGAAAGTGGGCAGTCCTCTCAAAGGACAAACTTGTTGGGTCAATTCAGTTGCCTTTTCACCAGATGGAAAGAGGATTGCATCAGGTTCTGATGATAAGACTGTCTGTATTTGGGATGCTAAGACTGGGGTGCAAGTGGGCAGTCCTCTCACAGGACACACTGGTTGGGTCGAATCAGTTGCCTTTTCACCAGATGGAAAGAGGATTGCATCAGGTTCTGGTGATAAGACTGTCTGCATCTGGGATGCTGAGAATGGGGTGCAAGTGGGCAGTCCTCTCAAAGGACACACTCATTGTGTCAAATCAGTTGCCTTTTCACCAGATGGAAAGAGGATTGCATCAGGTTCTTATGATAATACTGTCTGCATCTGGGATGCTGAGACTGGGGTGCAAGTGGGCAGTCCTCTCACAGGACACACTTATGTGGTCAATTCAGTTGCCTTTTCACCAGATGGAAAGAGGATTGCATCAGGTTCTCATGATAGGACTGTCTGCATCTGGGATGCTGAGACTGGGGTGCAAGTGGGCAGTCCTCTCAAAGGACACACTCATCTGGTCAAATCAGTTGCCTTTTCACCAGATGGAAAGAGGTTTGCATCAGGTTCTTCTGATAAGACTGTCTGCATCTGGGATGCTGAGACTGGGGCACAAGTGGGCAGTCCTCTCAAAGGACACACTGATTGGGTCAATTCAGTTGCCTTTTCACCAGATGGAAAGAGGATTGCATCAGGTTCTATAGATCAAACTGTCTGCATCTGGGATGCTGAGACTGGGGCACAAGTGGGCAGTCCTCTCAAAGGACACACTCATCTGGTCAAATCAGTTGCCTTTTCACCAGATGGAAAGAGGATTGCATCAGGTTCTGATGATAAGACTGTCTGCATCTGGGATGCTGAGACTGGGATGCAAGTGGGCAGTCCTCTCAAAGGACACACTGATGTGGTCAATTCAGTTGCCTTTTCACCAGATGGAAAGAGGATTGCATCAGGTTCCAATGATGCCACTGTCTGCATCTGGGATGCTGAGACTGGGGTGAGAGTGGGTAGTCCTCTCAAACAACACACTGATTGGGTCAAATCAGTTGCCTTTTCACCAGATGGAAAGAGGATTGCATCAGGTTCCAATGATGACACTGTCTGCATCTGGGATGCTGAGACTGGGATGCAAGTGGGCAGTCCTCTCAAACAACACACTGATACAGTCAATTCAGTTGCCTTTTCACCAGATGGAAAGAGGATTGCATCAGGTTCTGGTGATAAGACTGTCTGCATCTGGGATGCTGAGACTGGGATGCAAGTGGGCAGTCCTCTCAAAGGACACACTGATTGGGTCAATTCAGTTGCCTTTTCACCAGATGGGGAAAGGATTGCATCAGGATCTTCTGATAGCACTGTCTGCATCCAAGACATTCTGCCTGATGCTGGAGGACATGCAAGCCCTCTGAAAAAGAGGTTCAATTCAGCCCATGTTATCAAGTTTGCTTATGCCATGAAGCATGCATTGCACAATCCATCTCACCTGTTTGAAAACACTCCAGAGTATCAACAGGACTGGAGAAGCCATATTTCCTTCTATCCTAATGGTTGGATCACAGGACCCCAGGCTCGCTTACTGATCTGGATACCACCAGCCTATAGAAGCCCATTCTTTTTACCTAAGGTGCAAGTGATTATTCCAAAACCAGCAGTTGAGTTGGATTTGAGCATGATGGTGCATGGCTCCATGTGGGATAAGTGTTATGTAGGTTAGTTAATGAATTTAGTTAGATTTACAATATGCAAGTTCAATTTGATGTTCCTCATTGCTGCAAATGAGATTATTTTGCAACTCCAATATAATCAAGGTCCATACACTTGTTTATGACAATGATTGTCAATGATTTTCTCTACCTAGGAATCAGCTGTGTGTTGGGTACCTGTGCACAGGTATGGGTACTGTCCCCCTAATATGACTATTTCTATGCAACAAAAAATGCCTCACTTCACATGGAGACACATATGGTGGCAGCAAGCTGGCAGCTAAATTGCCTTTAAGGAATTCAGTTTGGGCAGTTCAGTTCCAGTTCAAACCAGTTCTGCGACATCTGGGGCTGCTCAAACTTCGGGATCCCTAGAATCACCAATTTCTGACCATCCCTTCGACAGAAAATACCAATCGTGTATCTATTCAAGATTGCTATGTTCACGGTTTACGTTCATATATGGGTCAAACATCGTCTTCCCAATTGTCCGGTACATCCATATTCTCATTGCGGGGTTGCGTCTCGGTCATACCTTCCACCCTAACGCCAAGGCTTGGTGTGGCAGACCGAGATGGAACATTCGTCGCACGTAATGCAGGTGTAGAAGTAGAGGTAGCGATGGTGGAGGGTGCAGTTACGCCAGTGTTTCTTGGATTTACAATCACACCCCACCCACGAGCACCTGAAGCCGTGATACCAGGCACAGGGGATCCCAGTGGCACCTGAGACGCTGGCTTCGATGTGACACGCCACGCCGAACTTGAGCTCGTACTGAGACCGAGTTTCCCAAGGGAAGATGCCGCAGATGCTGATAAAACGGGCGTCGGAATACGCGAGTCCATCCGACGTATGATTTGGATGCTCCGAAGAGGTTCTTGATCTACCATCTGCGCATCTAGTCTATATATACCCGCCAGCTGAACGTGATATTAGATTGATTGATTAGAGCTCTCAATGACGAGCGAGCAACTTACGCTGTGAACAAACTTGCGCTTTTCCTGAGTCATGTGAGGCAACACTTGTGATCCCTTAGTAGAGGCAATAAACCTGAGTAGGAGAACATAAGTGCATTCCCCAGACGATACGCGAGCAAGGAACGCACTCGGCAAATGTCTTCTCTACCAGAAGCACAAACTTGGAATCCCCTCTTGCAAACGACACAACCTCGTCGGGGTACACGACTGGACCACCAGCCATGTGTTTACTCATTTTTTGCCTGGATTCTTCGCTAATTCCAAGTGCTTCCGCCAGCCGAGCATTCCTTTTGGCGATTCCACAATCACTGTTACATTTCAGCACACGAGACGAAGAGGACTCGGGTTTTGAGAGACAACGCCCACACGGCAAACGCTGAGTGAGACGTCCGCAGGGACATGAGACCGTTACCAGTGCTTCGCATGGATCATCCTCAAGGCAGGCTGAAGGTGCATGACAAGGCCGTGTGCATGGATGATGAGCCGGGAGACTAAAACCGCTCGTCAGTACGAAGGCGAAGCAGCACAAACAACAGTTGCCTTACCATGACTTGCGATCTTTGCCACACTGGGCGGTACACGCTCCGCAATCGGCGTGACACAACCTTTGGCATAGATGGAATCCACAAGCTAATAGTCTGACATATCCATCATGTTAGCAACCTTCGCTTCTAATGAAGCAATGTTCAACTAACCTTCCACACGCAGTGGCACAAGAAATCTTCTCCCTTTCCAATGAACATTTGATATTCAACACCTCTTTCTTCCCACATGCACACAGCTTAGTTGTAAGATACGCACACGAAGGGCATTGAGGTGGAACCTCATGGCATGTATGTAACATTGGCTGGTGCCCGCAGGACGTCGGCAGGGGACATTGGTAACGACAGTCAATCTTGGTACCGCAGGGTACCGGCGGATCAAGGATCGTTCGTCCACAAGGGCAGATCACCTATGAGAGAAGTATATGATAAGTATCATTTCTTCGATCAAGCTAGAAACGGAATTCACCTCTTCAAACGTACTCCTCAGACAAGACGGACATGGTCCCTTATGGTCTTTCCTCTCGCACGTATGATTCTCGCAGGTGAGCATTTTTCCACAAGGTAGATTGCACTCGTGCAACCCGCCTTCCTCTTCCCCAATCCCAGCCGTATGCACAGCATCTACTGCTGCCACTCGTCCCTTCTTCACCTTTCCTGCAAGTGATGCGAGCGGACAGCAAATCCGTCCACACTCGTGACGGCCGCATGAACGAGGGGTTCTACATGTCCGATCGCACAACAATTCTTTCTCCCCCTCTTCAGTGATGAAATCGGCACACTTGACCTCTTTTGTCGTAAGCCCGCATCGGCATGGCCTCATTGCGAGGACGCTACAAGGTGGACAGGGTCCCAAATGACACTTCGCAAGACATTCATGGCCGCATAGCGTATGAATCTTGCCGCATGTGGAATCGCAAGTTGGGATTGGATCGGTACATGCGTGACGGGGTGAGAAAGTAGATTCGCCCTTCAATGAAGACAAATCGTCTTGTGATGCGATAGCATATTTGCCGCACGGACAATGGGTGATTTTGTGCGGCGAAAACGGACAAGTGGCCGGGTCGGGAGGCGGCGGATGACAAATCTTTTGACAATGGTGAACACCACAGTCAAACAGCCTGCAAATAGGGGTTTGGACGTTAAAAAATGCGTTGCGAACAAATGGAGATAGATCATTGTGATGGGTGAAGGAACCAAGAACAATGAGACTCACCTATCGCAAGTATGCTCGCATTCAAATCCCCCGATCCAAGTCTGCGTCTCGTTTTCGTCTCCCTTGCGCATGGTGCAAGTAATAGCATTGCCCTCCCCGCATCTAAGCAATTTGCTCGTACGCCCGCAATAGCATTTTACATCCTCTGTCATCTCGCAAACATCACACGCTCCAGTGTGGCATATCCTCTCACATGAATGCTTGCCGCAGTCCAGCAGCCTGCCACATACGTTACCACATGACACTACTTTCTCTCGAGTCATGCGACCTTCTTTGGCTTTCCCTTTACCGGACATATCCCCTCCGCAACGGAACACGACAACCTGGTGCCTTGGGCAAGGACACGGCACCTGCATTGTGACTTGACATGGCGGACAGGGCCCAGGATGACAAAGGAGGGGACAAGCATGTCCACAGCCCGTTTCTCGAGGACGCGAACATGGATTACCACAAGAGTGTGGCGTAGCCAGACGCGGTGGTTTAGGATCTGGGGTAGAATGACAGAAACACCTGTTGAAAAGGTTAGTGTGTGTGATTTCATGGCTCATCGAGAACGAGAGCATACGCACCAGTAGCTGGTGGGCACAAGTTCCCTTCTCGCTTGACATCCAGGACACCTCCACTCTCCCTTCTTGTCCATCTCACCACGATTCCGCCACGCCTCCTCTAACGTTTTAACGCTCTTCTCAGCCCAACTTCTAATACATTTGAGATGGAAGGTCGTCCAGCAGTACTGTGGTAGAGTCGTAGTTTCATTGTCGGAAGTAGAAAATACTTGTGGAGTCGAAGGTGAGCATGACCAAATTTGCTGATTCGGAATAATGGAGGAAAAACAGATGGGACAGTCTGCGTACGGGCGTGCGCTTAACGATTTAATGAGTGTAGACGTAAGATCATCCGCGAAATGTGGCGTGTGCGTTGACCTTGGCCTGCGTTGTCGCTTCTCCGAAGATTCACGCTGCTTGGAATCCGTTGGTATATGCGCGGTCTTTTTAGGCGTAGATGTCGAAGTTTCCTCTGGTGCGGAATCGACCCGTGCATCAGGCACTGTCAGTCCCGGATTGAACCTTGGAGCGCGAGCTCTATATCCTGCTTTCGGCTTTGGCGGATGCGCTTCGCCCTGTACGACATCTGCGCTCTGCGGTGGAGAATCTGCTGGTGAGGCGCCTGAGACTACGCCTTTATCATTAGCTGTGGTGGGCCTTTCCTTCTCAGAACGTGCCTCGCGTTTGAAACGAGAGCCTTTTCCATCACTTCGTGATCGTCCCTCCTGCGTTCCCCGTCCTTTTCCGCCACCCCTCTCGCTATTCCTCTTAGAATCCGCAAAAGCCGATGGTGTGTGTGGGCGTGAAGGGCCTAAATTATTACTTCCGCCAGCGCCAGGGCCCTTCGTTTGTTTGTCCTCAAAAGGTGTTCCGCGTCCAGAGCGGTAATCCTTTTGAGCATCGGATTGTTTTCCTTGACCCTTCTTGCCACCAATTTCAGTATTAGATATTTCCCGCCTACGATCACCAGGCGGTCCGGCGCTAGATCGTCGCTCCTTTTGCATCCGCTTCGGATGGTACGGTTGTGGCGGTAGCTCTGCAGCCGAACTTGTGGGCTGAGGTAGGCCAGGCTCTCCCTCCATATATGTCTGTGTAGTGTTGATGATTGTTGTAAGAAAGCCGGAGGTGACTGCGTTCTAGTTATATCGACCTCAAGAGTCGGTGTCAGTCAGCTTGCCGTATCGGTGCCGAACTTTGCCCGACGATTACTACCAAATACGGAAATCCCCTCAATTTTATTCGGAAGCACGGAAAATATGCTCCGCGGGTCGGTAGGTGTGATGATCACCTCGCGTTTTCAAGACGCATCTGGTACGATGTCATCAAAAAGTGAAATGAACGCTGAAGTTGACTCGGGAACTCGAGCTTTATCAAATAATACAAACATGTCTGTCTTCCTTTCCAGAATATGGTTCTAGGCTTGAAGCTTGAGGCCCCGCGATGGCACTTACTAGCATATTCTGACGTCCCTCAAACAATTCTCAACCAACGGCTGATTCGGATCGGGCCTGCTCGATTTCTTTGTCAGAGAGAAACGAGAGACTGGGTAATTGAAACCATCACGGCTTCACAGCCACGTGCGACAACATGGACCCACAATCAACCACGATGCGAAGACAACAAAAAAACAAGGACGTCAAAGCTTTGCGGATACTCATTTATCACCAAAACGGAAAGTCTGCACATTAGTACATAAATCGCTCTGGCGCCCACAACCATAGACACCTACAACCTCTCATTACCCCTCATACGACCTCCTGGAGAGCGACTATAATCATGGATTACGCGGCGACTTCTCAAAAAACTTCTCCCATTGTAGCAACAAATTCAAAACAGCGAAGAGCCCCTTCAATAGCAATCCCCGACAACGATCTTTCGAGTAGAGTCCAAGTCGCGGATGACAACGACCTGCAATATAAAATTTATCACGAACTTACTAAAATAGCCAGCTGCCTCGACGCCGCCACAAAGCATCCCGCCACTGAAGCTGGCCCTTCAGTCACCAGAAGACGTAGCGGCGGTATCTGTAAGATTCCTTTCACTCATCGATGGCTTTCCGGTAACGACATCAACATATAACAGTGACTTCACACCACGTTGCGGCCCGGGATGGCGATAACACGATGTCAACACTAGAAGCCGCAGAATATGATGCCCTCGGGCAACAATTTACCACTCTCGTCATCATCGTCAGTACATCTTTATCGAATTATCCATTCATCATCTCATGTCTCGACTGCCCCAGTCCACATTCACAGCAAACTTGATCATTGGCTTCCTCACGCTGGCCCACAACACTATATCCACCATGCCGTCAGTTCCGAGGGTCCAAAATGAGGTCGGAATGTTCTTCGCCCTTGGTGGCATGGCCATCCACTCCGGCGTCATCATCATCGCTGGTCGATGTGCTGCCTTGGCATTGAAGTACGCTAAACGACTACCAATGCAGGCACACTTGAAAGAGGAGAAGCAGAATGAGAAGCAAGAACGACGGCAACAAGGAAGACCAGGTCCTGGGAGCAGCAGTCCCACGAATGAATTGGATGATGACACGAAGGGAGCGCCCCAGCAAAACAAGGAGGCACAAGAGGTTCAGGATCAGATTAATCCACCATCCGGTCCTCGCGCAAGCACCCCGACGGCGAGCAGCTCCCCCGACTTTGTAACCTGCATCCCTCAACTATTCCCCTCCCGAGCGTACAAGACCGCATTTGTACCGGCTATCCCATGCAGTCCAGTCCCTTCCGTTGCCTTAACTGAAACATCTCAAGCCCTCTGTCTCTCCGACTTCAACCGCTTCCTCAAAGTCTGCGAAACCCTCCAACTCATCGGCACCGCCATATTTTTCCTAGGCGTAATGATCCTGATCTTCATGATGTTCTTCCATCGTGTATTCCCCATCATGCTGCTGGTCGGCTGCGTCGGCGGATCGTGCTTGATGAGCTGGATAATCAAGTTTTGGCAAATCTCTGCAACAAACCAGTTGATCAGGTGGGCGAAGAAATCTTGGAGAAGGTGGATGGTCGAAGGCGACAAGGTAGATAGTACAATACTAGAGATGGAGGAGGTGGGTGGTACAAAGGGGAAGCGAGCGAGAAGGTGGTCGAATGCATTTGGAGTACGTTGGTCGGATACGGTAGATGCGGAGAAGGGTGAGGATGCAAGCGAGAAGCGGGCCTAGCTATCCACGATCATTCTACGCATTGTACATCACAGACACTACATGAACATAGCAGAGTCCCACGTCGAAAAAAAAAAAAAACAACAGCAGTGCGGTACGATATCATTAACAAGCGTCGTCAAGGACTTCTTCAAGCATCCTCAACCTGTCCAAAGACCTCTGAGTCAGGCTCGAATTCAAACATGAAATGTCATTACTCCTTGTAACCATCTATCAACCAGGCCTTTATGTTGAATATGCGACGTTTAGAAAGACAAAAGAACTTGATCGTGACGGTTGACGACGGGAAATAAACACAAGTTTTCCTCGGTAATCAACTGCATCAACAATAGAACACGTCTTCAAACTAGACAAAAAAGAACTCTACTTTCGCAGCTTGCTTATTCAATGAATGTTATGACCGAAACAATTGCCGCGCCCCGCTTGAGCTTAACAACTGCACGTTCACTGTTCCAAACCTACTAGGAATATTGTACAACAAGACAAGACAAAAATTGCCAACCTTGCTGGCACATATTGGGCAGTCAATTTCCTATCAAAAGACAAGACGTTTTTGAATGGGCTAGGGAAAATGTCGGGCGGTCATCATTGATGTCAACATGCCTTTTTTTCCTATGAATTATGAAGATATTGAAATCAACCGAACACTTGGCGTTACTCTCGACTTCATACATGAATATGGATCCCATCGCATTCATATAATCCGAAGGAATTTGAGAACCCTATCCCTGGATGCTCTCCGTGGATGGTGCCCAGCGAGTTTCCTAGCTAACCATCTGGAGGACCAGGCGGCGGTGAAGTGCGCTATCCACGTTTGTCAATTCCAAGTAGACGTCCGCGTGGCTTTCCTTTTTTAGATCATTTCCCTCTCCTTCTGTTCGCCCATTGCAGGGTCGAATTGGCCGGGGTCGCCTCCGTCCCACGCCAAGAGTTACATTCGACAGCGACCTGTCTCCTCATTGTTCCATCATCCGTATCATGATATCCAACTCTCTGGATTCAGCACTACGTGGCTCGGAATGCCCTGATTACAGCTTTTTCTCTCGGGGTGCTGTGCATGTCATCGTCCGCGGACTACCCGTATTGCTCTCCAGCGACGGCGTCGGACTGAAAGGACGATAATGAGTCATTGAGAGACAAGAGCATCGTTGACTTACCTATATGTCCTACTTTCCGCCGCCGCCGGCGGTCTAGAGAATGGTTGAATGGATTAGTGAATGGCACGACAT